>JAJMHT010000165.1:0-39951 GCA_030583145.1 Metschnikowia vanudenii
ACGCACCTGCAACTCAAGAAGGAAGTCCTTCAATTCCACCACCTCGTCAGCAAAAAGATGCCACTTTGTTTTGAAATTCAAACGGGCACTTTTTGCTTTCTGTGCAATTTCCGCAAGCTTCCTTTTTGAATCTTCCAACCTTTCCGCAAACTTGCTTGAATCTGCGGTGCCATTGTCAAAGTCACTATATATTTTCATAAATGTCACACGAAGGGCATACGCTTCGGAAAGCAAACAGTCCATCCATTGTCTCTCCAGCAAACACTTCTGGTCATATTCGTTTCCTTCGTTGAACACGTTGAACACACTCTGCAAGTTAAAGAGCTGGTCCTGGAGCTCGGCCTGCTTGTAGGGAAATTCCTGGATCATACAACTAAGTGTCTCGAACTTTTCTTCAAGGGATTCTTTTAGGCCCCGAAACTTAGAAAAGATGTCATTGTCGTCGTTGACAATTGCAGCCAACTCGTCAATTTGTAGGGTGATCTGCCCCAGTAGGTCTTTGTACGTCTCCTCTTGCGATTGGAAAGCCTTCCTGGATGAGGAATCTGTTCGACGAGATAAGTTTACGAGTGGGGAAGCTTGAGGCTTGGGATTTGCGATGTTTGTCTGTGCATTCCAGTGTGGAAGGACTTGGGTAAGCGAACAAAGGACTGCCCCAACTAGATAAGCAAAGAGGACTCTCATTTTTGCAGACTGGAAACTTTGGAAGTGTCTATATTTGGTGTTTAAGTACCCAAGTCATATCGGAAAGAAAAAAACCTTTTGAAAAGCGTTTAATATGATTTCGGAAAGACCCAAGGACGCCGTTGAGTCATTCTGAGCATATTCCCGAATGAACCACGTTGATATTGGCTACGAAGGCTCTTTTGGATACTTTGGATACTTTGGCTCTTTTGGCTACGAAGGCTCTTTTGGATACTTTGGCTCTTTTGGATACTTTGGCTCTTTTGGATACTTTGGATACTTTGGCTCTTTTGGATACTTTGGCTCTTTTGGCTCTTTTGGCTCTTTTGGATACTTTGGCTACTTCGACCATTTTTGCCTTGCTTGAAATACAATGGAAACCTTTGCAGTTTCTTCAATTCCTTCGGCTACTATACAACGTGTGAGCGGCCAATACAGAACCCCGAGGCTTGTCCTATTGGACCACCACTTACGACAATTCCCCCAAATAGAAACCTTGTGGTGTCTGGTCTATTACATGCTAAATCATAATTTAACGGTGGCTTGGCGCTTCTAAGGCCTTGTGAATGAGGCCAACCTCGTTTAGGGCTGATTCACTAAATTCCAAGAGGACTAAACAATGAGCATGTTAACATTTTCTTGGCAATAATAGCCTCCCCATTTCGCCATATTCGGCGACACAATGTGCGCACTTTGTTGTTACGTGGCAAACAATAGACTTAGCTTTGGCCCAGGTGGTTCCAAAAACAGGAGGATTATTTCCCTTTGAGGGAAAAAAAGCCTTTTTTTTTCTTTTCGTCTTTCAATCAACATGTCAGTTTAACCTTGTCATTGATTCAGTCAACACTCAACAAGAACAATTAATATCACACTTTATTCTTCTCATTTGGAAACTTGTGGTTCTGAGAGACAGTGGTTCTGAGAGACAGAGAAAAAAAAAAAAAAAAACACAAGTGTTCACATTGATGTTCTCATAGATTTTTCTGATTTCTTTGTCTGATTTGTATTGAGACTCATCTGGCTATCAAAATCAATATCACTCAGGGTGGCTGTGTGGTGCCAAAATCAATACGTTAAGGACTTGGGCATGCCAAACTTAAGCTCAAGAGCCTAAATCCAAGAATACTTAAGAGTCTTTCGAAAGAATTACACCCTGCTTCTGTGGCATAGGTCGGGGAAAAGAACCCATATACTGCTGAATATGAAATCACAGAAGAAAGACACCGTTGAAGGAATAAAGACTCAATAATTGAGCGTGTTTTCTTGCTGCTTTAGGGAGATGTTCTATGAAAAAGTGTTTCGTTCATGACAAAGTGTTTCATTCAAGTTAAAACGTTGTAAACCACGGCCGACTGGTGTTTACTGCGAGGGTTCGAACTTTCAAACGCAAAATATTTATCTCGCAAACCTTGTATATCAGTAAAATTCGCCATCTCCCCAGGAAAGGATGGGTACCAGTAAATTACAATTCCATAGTGTTTTAACCGGTAAATTTTAATCAATTTATAAGAAATTTCTTGCCCGAAGGTCAACTGGAAATCATAGCTGTAAAAACAAAAAAAAAAAACATCTTTGATTGAAAACACATTTTGTGGAGAAGGTTCCATTCGTATGTCCTCCAAGGCCAATAGGGTTCTAGAAGACCAAGTGAAGCCCTTTTGGAAACCATCGGCTTCACTTAATACCTGAAAAACTGGCAACAGCTTTCAGACTCCCAGGAAGATGCTTCTTTCCAATGGCCTGGAGATACAAAAGCTACATATGTAGGCGGAGTTCGAGCTATTGGTTCTTGAACGATCGTCACGCTAATGTTGACGCTACTTTGCAAACCAAAATGTGTTTCTTTCCCATTATGACCACGTGACCCCTTGAATTTCCCGAACTTCATTGCCATTAGTTTGGAAGGGGGGGGGTGAAAGTGTCGTAGAGCGTCCCCTTTACACCAAGCGATATGTATTGAGTTTAACCAGTAATTATAGTGCAGTATAGCCATATTTGAAACTACAGACGTCTTTAAAAACTAGGCTTTTTTTTGAAGTATCAATAATATGTATTATAGTTGTGGGCACCATAAAACTTGAGCCAGTAAAAGGTCTCATACATCGTCTTTATAACGATATATACATGAATGATGAATACTACATCCGTAATAGCAGCCACTAGCGTTTTTTCTCTTTTTTTTTTTCTCTTTTTTTTTTCTCTTCATTTTTTTTTTTTTTGCTGAGAAAGAGGATTCCTTTAGAAGAAAAATTCCAAAAGACCTTTTTCTTCCTTTCGAAAGAGGTATCTCAGGTATACTCTGATGTTTTGTTCGCAATTATTTTGACTGGTGTCAGTGCTAACAAATCTTCAAATTGTAAGAACACGAAAGAAACAGGTAGGAAGAAGTTTGTATTGTGAGAAGTTGATTGAAGATTGTAGATTGAAACTTATTATGTAAAAAAGTAGTTAAAATAACAAAGGCCTGTCCATCATCAGATGTGGAAAAGCCTCGGTTTATATATTTCCAAGCTTCGGAAGGAATACGGGGTTAGAGGAGTTTTAGTGAGCCCGAAGCCCAGAGATATTCAAAGGGGATAGTGGTGCCATTTCACTTTCCATCACTTGTAGAAAATCCTTCAGCAAAAGAACCGACGCCTGGAACATTTCCCATTTTTTGGTGAACAGGGCATGCAAATCGCGGGCGCTCTGCACCACCAAGTTTAGTTCCTTTCTCGCTTGTTGCAAACATTGCCTAAGATTCCAAACGGTCTGTTGGGACCGATCAAACTCGTTTGACCAGCGTGTGAATGTGAGACGGAGCTCATAGATTTCTGCGAGCGAACAGTCCATCCACTCGCCGTCGTTTTCACATGCCTGGTCAAAAATGCTCCCTTCATTCAAAGAGTTGAAGTACACTTCCGCTTCGGTGAGTTTTTGCCGGAGGTCAGACTGTCGGTAGCCCGTTTCCATAACCAACTTGCCTAGAGCCACGAATTCCGCTTCGAAGCATTCAAATTCCCGACGAAACACCTCAAATTCAACCGTCTCGTCACCCACTAGCATAGTCAAATCTTGCACGAACCTTTCTATGCGCTTAAAAACGCTTTCGAACTCGCCTTTTTGGTGCTGAAACACGGGCGTCTGCTCCAAATCCGCACGGCGCTGTAAAATTGCTTCACCTTCCGACTTGGTGGGTTTTAGGCCTGCTATAGTGTTCGTTGGGGGGTTCGTAACGATATCGTCATATCCATTAGTGGGTATACTGGAAAGTGCAACATGCAATAGAAGGCCCCAGGCCAACAAAAAAGAGCTTAACTTCATGATTTGATAGGTGATACGACTCTGGAAGCAGAAAACGCTGGGTGGTGTTTTATAAATGGAGAAACAAAAGCAAGCCCTCCTGGGTTCGATTGGTTGTTAGTACCAAATTAACCGTTTCACTAGCCTCAAGAAAATCGAAAATAAGTTTAATGCCCGGAATGTTTAATGATTTTCAAGCCTGAAATTCCCGTTTCAGGCTCACAAACATGGAATATTTTCGAAAAAGTGACGAGGAATTCTCAGGGAATTTCACCGGCCAATAATGGTCTTATCGTGGCACGCTACATAAGCAAACCCCTACATAAGCAAACCCCTAGCAAAAGGGAAAGAAAAACCTCCACAAATCTCACGTTTGATACATTAATCTTCAATGCCTGAAAGCTGAAGAAACTTTGGAAATTACTTCTTTGGCCCAGTACTCACCTTGGTGGTACGAAGTGGTGCACCCACAAAACGGGATCACATTGAAAGTAATTCATTGTGCTTCTTGTTGTGGTGAAGGAAAAACCAAATAGTGTTTAAAGGAACAATAGTGACCCTCAATATGTCGAAGTTCCATCCCTTGTAGTTATCTTTTAGCAAAAGTGAAATTACAATTATGGGCCAAACTTTGTGTGTGTGAAATATTGATACTCCACATAAAGAAAAGCAAAGAAAGAGAAAAAGAAGCGTTTAATTGGGATGGTTTCTACTTCAGAAAAGACGAAAAACATCACTTTTCCCGGTGCTCATTTCGAGTGGTCTGAGATAATTGGATGTTCCTAAATGATGAGATTGTACAACAATAGAGTATAAATTAGGTGTGAATCTAATATTGGGGGTTATTGTTGATTGAGGTGAGTGGCGGAGAAATGGATTCCCATCAATAGCAAGGTTTGTAGAATTGTTTAAAAAACAAAAAAAAAAAAAAAACAGGTCGAACGTTCCAAAAAGACGTACACTTCTCCCATCTCTTCTCGGGCGCCATCCAGACCCTCTTTGGGTCTTCTTTGCTCTGTAAGTTTGGCACTTTCCAAGCATGAGTGGGAATGAATTAGTTGATCCTTTTAGCTTTGCTTGCGGTCCCCATATATAAATGATAGCAAGGAAAGTTGGGTTGAAAGCTTCCGAATAAATCGGAAAGCTGCGTTTTAACCCACCTACCCGAGTTTCATTCGACACCATCTCGTGCTTGTCACACCACTATAACCAGGATACTTTAATAATGGGTTAGCACAAGGAGGGGCTCTCTTTATTTCCTACGAAAACAAACTTTAACGTGTGCGCTCAAACAACCGGGTCTCTCTGGGAAGTTTTGCTGCCATGGCAGGATTCTGTGGCTAGTTCTGCTTCCGTACCAGTATCCGTATACACACCATTATAGGGAGGTTTGGTGGAGCTCACAACCAGACTTCTTAGTCGTATCTTAAGAGACCTCCCAAAACGATATCCCCTCACAACACGGGAGCTTTGTATGTTGGGGAGATAAATACTCGGTTTTCTCTTCAAACTTCGGTGTATAAGCAATGATATCACCATATCAAGACTGCATACACGTGGTTCCACTGGTCAACAAGCATCACACAAGCTTCATACAAGACAAACGATTCAACGAAAAGGAACCCTAAAACCTCAGTAGAACTTCTAACGCCCTCGAGTTTGTCTTTTCACATGGATTCAACGCCTTTTTTGCATGGCAAGGATAAGCTACTCCACGAAGGTGTTTTATACCTGGTATTACTTGACAGAGAAGAGAAAACCGGCGAAAATTACCCAGAAAATGATCAAGGGGACCTTTTAGGCATCTCGGGAGACCATTTAGTAGCCACGAATACCGTTGCTTATGTTGCATATACTCAAAACCAGCGGCTAGTGTTTTCGGACCCTGTAAGACACGTGACCATGGGTAAAAATGGGCAATTTACTATGGGCACAGAACCCCACGCTGGGTTCCTTCTACTGGCGGTGTCCGACTCGAAATGGATCTTGCAGCTTTCATATAAAGGAGAAACCGAGTTTGAGGTGTTCTCCGATGGTCTGGTTGGACGTAAGGGTAGTCGGAAGGGAGGCCGGAAGGTGGCGATTTTCTATGAGATTGACTGGCCACTTCCTATCTCAGATTCCGACGACGACAATGTCCGTGACACCACTGTCTCGACCACACAGTAGTATGTTTTCTTTGTGGTATTGGTGGAGGGGTGCCAAGGAGACAGCTCGAACTATGCCATTGAATAGAAGCTAGCATAACAAGGCAAACAGTGTAGTGGACCTCCGTCTATCGGACATATCATCAAGCAGGCAAAAATTGACAAAAACATTTCTTTCCCTCACCTAGGGACCATTGAAAGTAAGCAAATGTTTCTTGTATCAAGAACGGAGTACGTGTGAGCAAAATGTGAAAGATACTTCTTCCCGTGCGTTCGTGGGATTGGAGCACATAGTGTTTGTTCATTTCTGTTCAACCCTTCCGATGAACACGAGTCTGAAGCGAGCACAAACCACCTTGATTGGATGAGTACCGAGGAACAACCACCAAAAGGTGTACTCTTTACTTGGGGTCATCTGAAATTCGAAGTACCAGGATTTTCAAGCAACCGCTAGGCTGTCATTCTCATAATGATTCCAAAACCCCACCCAAAAAGCCACCCAAGGTCTTGAAACTGTTGAAAAGGCTCAGCTAAGTTGAAAACATATCCAAACTAAAGCTCTTGCTATTGGCCTGTTCCATGAAGGATTTTGGATTGGTTCAATCACATGCAGCACAGTGTTTGAGTTCTTCAGCGCTTGCATCTACGAAGTTCTTAAGTGGCAAGGCTAACTGCTTCTCTTTTCACCACAGAGCTTGAGGTGATTGAAACGCTCAAGAGCCTAGTGAAATAATGGGACTAGTCGCGGAAAAGCTCAAAAGGATTTTTTTTAAAAGAAAAAAATCATTTGTTTGGGATAAAACTCGGTTGAATTGTTTTCTAACCAAGCACCTACCCCATTTTGGGTCGCGTCGCTGATGTTTCCGGTTGATAGGTGATTCATTCTATTCGAACAAGGTATTAACGTGTGAGAGTATACAGTGTTTGATTTGGCTTATTACATATTCATAGGAGAACATCCACTAAAACCACAACGGAATAGCTTGAAACCTAATGTAGGTGAAATCCAGCGGAAGTGGCTTTTGCTCTACCACAATACTCCCTTCAAACCTTGACGTCATAGCATAAATGACGTGACGCTTTTTCTATCGTGCAAGTTTGTACGAATTGTAGTCCCCGATCAGTACCTTCACTCACTAGGGTATTCTTCCTTCACAGTTTCTATAAACTTTAAAAGTATCAAGTCAGATAAGGGTGTTTCAACATTGACAGGGGTGACAAGGAAGGTTTCACAATTTTATGGACCAGGAAATTTCACCTGGAACGTTTTGTACTTTGATGAGCTCCAACATTGAATAAGGACAAAAGCACTAAATAAGGAAAAGCACTGAATAAGGAAAAAAGCACTGAATAAGGAAAAAAGCACTAAATAAGGAAAAAAGCACTAAATAAGGACAAAAGCACTAAATAAGGACAAAAGCACTCAATTTAACCACCTCCTGTAGAAGTAGTTTATCATCTGTTCTGTAGGATGTCTGAGTGGTTTGGGTGCCCTTGAAAACTTTAAACACCTTGAATATACAGAGCATGCCACCGGCTTGATGGAAGAGGTCGTTTCCACTCGGGGTTCCTTTGTTTTTGAGAAACCCAAAGGTCAAAGAATCTTTCTTTTCTTTTATCAATGGTTGGATTGTGAAACACTTCGCATTATCTATGTCATGATTAACAACTTTTTATTTAAAGAAAGCGTTTCCAGAAGTTCAATACTCACTATGGAAAGGTAAGCTCTTCATGTTGTTTTGTTCATTTTCGTGAGTATTGTCCTCGTCAAACTTATATTCTTCACTGAAAAGTTCGTCCAATAAAGATTCGTCTATTAGAACTACTTCAACAAAGCTCACCAAAGGGGCTTATCAGCGTGGGGATTCGCGTCTTCGTTCCTACTTTGGTTGTCAAACTTCAACGTCAATTCGTTTAACTTCGAAAAAAGCAACTCGGGATCGCTCACAAATCACCGGGGTCTGTAAGAAGTCCTTCGCCATATATTAGATGATGGGAAAGCCATTGCTCATTTTACCTTTTAGGGTTGACTCCTCATTTTACCTTTTAGGGTTGACTCCTCATTTTACCTTTTAGGGTTGACTCCTCATTTTACCTTTTAGGGTTGACTCCTCATTTTACCTTTTAGGGTTGACTCTGAGGATTTAGTTCGCTAATTCCATCGCAGGAGACATTATTCATATCACGAAATTTCTTACCGAGATTCATATTTGGGTAATCGGTCCCTTGGCTAGTCTCGCTTCTTTGGTCAGATTCATTGCGCAAAACGCTCACGGTCAGTTAATATTCCTTGTTATAGCGGTCGTAAACAGAGGGGTCTCACTTTACGATTCCCCATGTTGCTAGGTGTGAAAAGCCCAACTCTTCGAGTATTTGTAGTTTCAATTGAGGATCAATTACTCCAGCCAGACAAAGGTTGGGAACGGATTCAATCGCGAATTCTTCCAATAGCTTACCTTTAAGCCGAGATGAAATTTGTGTAAATTTGTGTCTAGAAACATTTCTATGCCAACATGCTCTCCCAGCTTCTGTCAGAGCGTATATAATAAGTGGCACTTTTTGATTTTGTTGCCTATCACTTTTCGAAAATTAATGGTTAAATTTTATATGTCAAGCATTTTTATTTTATTTTATTTTTTTTTCATTTTTTTTTTTTTCATTTTTTTTTTCCTTGTGGTGCGAATTCTGTGACTGATCAGTTTCCGATAATATGTAAAGAATAATATTTGGGGTTATACATTATCGAAATTGAATATTGAATAATTCGGAATACTTTTGAAAAAAATTAACAAGGTTTGCGCCGTATGCATTGCCGACAATCAATTAATAATGAATTACCGACAATCAATTAATAATGAATTACCGAGAATCAATTAATAATGAATTACCGACAATCAATTAATAATGAACTAGCTGATTAATAGTCTTGGTGCTGAATGAAATACGCATCAACTATTAACGCAGACCCAACACTGAAGGAGACAAGTGAAGCTACAAGAAAGATCGTTCCTTCGGTGGTGTCGATGAAGTTGACCATTTTCAACATATAGAAACGTATTCTCAAAGTACTTTTGATCGCCCTTAAACATAAATGTACTTGTTTGTCTTAGAGTTAAATGGACGAAGAATGGAAATATTTCGCAAAAAAAAAAAAATCACAGTCTTTGATAAAGAACGTTTCACTTAAACATTTAAGAAGGTCCAGACTTTACAGCTGCTCTTGATAATAAATTAAACTTCCGCTTACTCAGGGCCACGCTCACATTACTAGTTTTAAGAAACATCTTGTTAATAAGTGTATGTTAGCCAAACCACAATTGGCAATTACAAGGAGTTAAGCATGGTGTCTTTGAATGGCCACTAAATACTTCGAATCATAGTTAGCATTCTTAATAGTTAAGGTGATTCCTGATACAAACGTACCTACTTCCGGTATCAGTAGTACTATCTAGTTTCTTTGGGTCTTTGAACAAGAAAAAAAACAAAGTAGTATAGCCTGATCACCGCAGCTTGAAATTTTACCATCTTTACTGCAACAACCGTTTATTTGGTATGCATTGTTTCAGTTTCTGATGGAAAATATCCCTTGGCAGACAAACTGATGCATTGGGAAACCAGTTTCGTCGTCTTCGCTGCAAATTGTGGCCTCGTTTGTCTTTAAACACACGAAGTTCCCGTTGATTCACCCGCCTCGGGTGTCCCAAAACACACTGCGGTTTCCGAGTGGCGTGGATTTCTTCTACCAAAAACACTGGCAATGAAAGCCCAATGATGAAAATGACTGGTAAGAACCTCGATCATTTTTATTCACTCAAAACCAAGAAAATATACTATGACTATGTAAAATTAGTCTATCGGTGTTGTCCATACTTGACCGGACATCTGGTGATGGCCTCAATCAAGTCCTACATGGTGTGGCGAACAAAGTTTTTAAAAGTCTGGGCTGATGTGGCTGAACAAAAGGAGTCAGTAGACTCCTTGAAGTCTCTAAAGCCACCAATTAGAGTAATCAGAGGTCAAATACCAAAGGTTCACACCGATGCCTATGTTTAGGTGAAATTGTGGCTTTTATAAAATTAACTAAGTTGTTTTGAGACTTGGCCCGCCGACATGTTCTGAAGACACCCCAGGTTTAGAGGATGGCCAGGTTTAGTTGACACCCAGGTTTAGTTGACGCCCAGGTTTGGCGAAGTTTAGCATTTTAACTTCATGACTCAAAGCTTACACACTCCCACATTGCAAATATTCCTTGACCATTGAAGATGGTTGGCGGTTTTTTCCGGCTTGACACATATTGAGGCGGAGCACTTGTACGTGAAACTCTCGGCCTTTGAAGTATCACCTTGTAGAAATCCCACAACATCCGACACTAACAGCAGCAATGTATTCATATAGTGTTTTCTGTGGATTCTACATCTAAATCCATTTCACACGTACAATCATACATTACTTATTTGCCAAATTGAAGAGCTATATAAAAGGCACCTTTCCAATATGTTTTCACAGCATCCGTTTCTCCTTTTACCAGTTCCCCAACGAACCAAAAAGAGCAAAAATCCCAAAGAGAACAAAAAGCCCAAAACCCAAAAAGCCCAAAACCCAAAACACCACCCACATCACCGGCACATGAACATCCCCTTCTTTTGCTCCCTTCTTCTTTTAGTCCAGGCCAACCCCATCCTTCAGAAAGGTGTGCTCTATTTCATTACCCCAGGCGACATTTTCAGACGCTACCTGGATGATATTCCTACACTCTATAGTCTAGGTCCAACAGGGAAAAAGGTGGCAGTGGCTCCCAGAATTTCCTATTTTGGTTACAGCAATAAAGGCACGTTGGTTTATATGGACATTGATGAAGACACGGGGAACGTCAATGAATTTTCTGGGTTGGAAAGAAGGTACGTGGCAATCGACGAAGAAGGTTATTTTGTTTTGAGCAAAACACCGCACCCAGGGTTTATTTTGACCGACGTGCCAGGCTCATTTTGGAAACAGAGTCTTTCTTACAATGGCCACACGGTATTCCAGCTATGCGCCGATCGTCTGGTAGCCTTCAAGAGTGATTGTGACAATGCAAGAGACATTACTATTTACTTGGGGCGTGCGTGGCCCTTTCCGTTTTAGGTTTGCTGTTTCCCAGCCTCAAACGTGGGGTCTCTGCGGGGAATTAGTGCTTATTTCTTCAAATATGTTTAGTGAAGACGTTTCAGTCTAAACTCTTGTTTCTTCTTTGTAATGTTCAATGATAATTTTCCCGTCCCATTGGTCTTTTTCCACTAAGAAATATTTTGTGTCTATAAAAGACAGCCTTTGAGGTTTTGCAAGAATCCTGATCCAGAAGGGCAAGAGTTTTAGCCCTAACACTGAAAAATCAGTCTTTTGATGGAGCATAACACTTGCTTCAGAACGGTCCGTTTTTGTCTAAGCTATAATAAGTTGCGTGGACTAATTTTTCCTGATAATATTGAATAAGTCAAACACAAATTCACCACATTCAAAACCAGACACGGTCTATTCTGAATAAGAGGGGTAATTTTACCCGTAAGGTTTCGCCCAAAAAGTAGCACCAAAGCTCCTCTTTGAAAACTTATCCACAAAGAAATGTGAGAATAAATCATTCTGGAAAATGAAAGGAAAATAAAAGAAAAATGAAAGAAAATTGAAAGAAAATTGAAAGAAAAATGAAAGAAAAATGAAAGAAAAATGAAAGAAAAATGAAAGAAGAGAATGTGAAAGCACTTTTCCACACTGGAAATCCCACAAATCGTGAATTTATCTTCCTATCAAATCCCCACAGCTACTAATCCAAGGCATTTACCATTGATTGTGGGGTATTTGTTCCGGATATTTGGACGGACTTGGAAGAATGGCAGTGCATACCTTCGAGGCCTTCTACATTAAAAAGAAAACAAAAAGTTGAAATATCCAACTTAGAAACTTTCCTAGCCCTATAGTCAAAATATAATACCGGCTAAGGGTAGAATTTCACACCGGCAAAGAAGAGGTTGAAGCTGTGTAAACATTGCGCACTTTCCCTCCTCAAACAAAAACGTTTCCTTTCTAGTTTGGCTTTTAAAGGGACCCATGTTCAGCTCTATGTACTTGCTTCTTGATTTTTATTTAAAACATCCCAAATTCTATATGAAGCTCTTATCTATTTCTCCCATGATCATCCAAGCAATTGGTCTCAACGTTCTTTTCGAAGGATCTATGTACATTATGGAACAAGGGTCCCATTCAACAAAGATAAGAGTAGGCCTAGACGGAAAGAATGTGGTGGCAGAAGATGATATTCTTTTCTTTGGGTACTATGATACCGGGAGATGTTCTTTACTCGGTCCCGGGAAGTATTTAGGGGTCAATTGTGAAGGTAAACTTGTGGTGAATCAATATCCCCAAGAAGGCTTTTATTTGGAAAATGTGGCAGGAGAATTGTGGAGAAAAAAACTTACTTATAAGGGAGACCCACATTTCCACGTCTGTGGTGATAGCCTGGTGGCACATGGGAGCACTTGTTTGGGTGCTCAAGAGGTGACAATATACTATGAGATCAACTGGCCTTTATCCCACTAATGGCATCAAGTTTGGATCTTTCAAATCTATTCTCTGAGGGAGAAATGGGGAACTTTCCCTTAGACGTTTGCTGGTTGCTGTTCGACCTTGTTCCTATTTGTTTAGCTGTATACGAATATGTACCGAAAAGGCAACCCCCTAAGAAAACTAGTGAATCTGACTGAAATATCGTACACAAAGGTTAATAAAAGTTCAATGTGAGCTAGGTGCTTATCTGATGACGTGTTTTCAGTTTGACTACGAAGAAGTATAAGCAATCACTAACTATCTGATGTGATTAAATATAACCATAGCAAACGTCCTTGATCTCACTTCTTCAAAGTTGGTTTTGGGATTTGACTGATCATTCAAGTTTTGTTTAGTGTATTAAACAACATAATAATCTGGCAGCCTTGGAAATTCTTGGTTGTGTGATATCCTCAATGTTTGGTCATGCAATGGTTTGAAACAAAGTCACCATTGTGATGACTTTTTGGGGAGTTTTTGGGGAGTTTTTGGGGAGTTTTTGGGGAGTTTTTGGGGAGTTTTTGGGGAGTCTTGGGAGGGTCTTGGGAGAGTCTTTGGAGATCTTTCGGGCCGTCTCCAAAGCATTACACATAGTACCAGAAAGTTGAGAAGACTTGATTGTATATTTCTTTTGGTGTTTGGAGATACTTCCAATGTTAGTGTGGAGAGATAATTTAGACTCAACTGCCGTTTGATATGGTCACACCAAAACTAAGGTGAGCTTGTTTTTAGTTTCTTTAGTGAATCTAGTCCCTATTCTGGGTCACTTTCTGTAAAACTTCAACACCATACAGACCTTGAAACCCATACGTTGTGAGCCCCCCTGCTCCGCATCCATGGTGTAAATTTCAAATGTTATCAACGCACTAAATTCATATTTGACTGAGATATCTCCTTGTGTCTCCTAGAGAAACCCATATACCAGTACCAGCTTTCAAACACCGAAGTTAGCACGTTCTCAATGAGTTCCACAATGGTACCATGGTATTAAGTTTGATAAAATACTTTAATATCAAACGTTGATTCTTCTGTGATATTGGTGTACACTTCTCCCTGATAATGTTGTTATATTCAACGATAATTTGGTCTAAAGAATCATTATCTTGAGTTTGTACAACCCAAACAAGGGTGCGGTCCACTTATACGTGCAATTTCTAGAAATCCCTTTTGCAGCTATCTTCTTCTGCTGCCTGATATTATTACCTGACAGAAATTATTGGATGGGGTCATTTTCGATCCTAGCTGGATAGCGGCCATACTCGTTCCTTCGAAAGAGAATATGTGGCGACCGTGTGACCGGGTTGGTAGATAACAGTCACTGCACTGGTCTACTGAGGTTGGCACTTCTATAAAGATGTGATAATTTCCATCGAACACCTTTGGAGCAGCATCGGTACGCTTAAGTGAGGAGGTGTTTGGAATAATGAGTTCTTCGGATGGAGAATTTTGTAAACAAAGATTGAATAGTGTTGTTTCCAGTACACACTATTGGTTATTGCAGAAGCCCCACAGAAAATCACTTTTGAGAGGAATTTCATGGGTGGTAAATGGTACTTTGGCCAAGGTTAGGGGAGTGAGAAAAGGACCTAAGATAAGGATAGCGGGTTTCGTGAAACGGAATTTCAACGAGTGCTTTCCAAACCAAGATCTGATAAGTCTTTTTTGGATCAATAAGAGAACCTCGCCTTCTCTCTATAGTGTATGTAATTCTCTCTATTCTCTTGTTTTCCTTTATTCTCTTGTTTTCCTTTATTCTCTTGTTTTCCTTTATTCTCTTGTTTGCCTCCAGTTTCTTTGCATTTGTGCAGCACCATTTCAGCCTTCAATCAGTTCGGGGTTAGAACTTCGTGGTACTATCCGCTGCTCCGGTCACAATTTGACAACTCCCCGTTAACCCGGTTCTGTAAAGTCGCCGTTTTGGCCACCACTCCCCAGAGATTCTTCCACTTACCTGGACATTTCATGGTTTGTAACATTTTTTACTATATTTTTTTTTGGCCCCCCACTAGTTGCCACTTAGTCACTCTTACGTAAAACGGTTTGGGGCATTGTCGCTCACAGTTGCTGGTACCTTTTAACGCTAGGCATATTCGGGCTGCGCAGAGCACAATCCATAACTCCGAGTTAGATATAGACTCATCCAGACTTACTTAAAGCCCTCTCTGTTTTGTTCTTGGAATAAACAGAGAAGGGGTCTATACATTTTTGATGAAATTACTGAATCACGGCTCAGATAGTTCCTCCCTATCAGCACCGTCACATCCAAGGTAATGGCAAAATCCATATATCACAAGCAAATTTCCTTCAGTTTCCGTTACTTTTCTAGGTGCCCGCCAGATCGAATATTACTTTTATTAAAGCTATAAAAAGTTTCTTTTTTAGAACAATAGCCTGATTCTTTCCATCTTAACCTAGCCTCAAAATGACCTAGGAAGACTTTAGTCCAAATTCACGAACGTATATCGCTACACTTTTTTCGGACATTGTTCTTTCTCCGTTATTCATACTCAAACGTGATCTAACTCTCTCAAATGGGCAACACTTGTGCTATATAATATATCTTTTTTGTCTTTCTTTGATCAATAGTCGTGACACCCAATTTAATAAGACTTAGATCACAGAAATCCACTGGTGGCCTCAACACCTTGTTGACTAAGTAAGTCCGCTAGTCGATCAAGCCAATCAAGCCAATAAAGCCAATAAAGCCTATGAATATGTTGAAACAAGCTTTCTACCAGCAAAGACAGCCTGAACCTTTTCAGCTTTGTAACCACTTTTGAACGTAAGTCAAGCTAAAAAGAACGGCTTATAAATTTCCCTGACTTTCTCAGTTAGCTTACCATAAAGACCTTAAATAACATGAGACGCGAACCAACCTACAATAAGTAGTCTCTTTCTCAAACGTAAATCATTCATTCAGATACTATATGTATAAATAAGCGTTCTTTTAGACGCGCTATATGGCTAAAGGTACACCATGTTGATGTTTGGCACGTGGGCCATTCTGTTGGAGGTTGCAATGGCGGCGTGTGGCCAACCCAAGAACATACCGAGACCGACTCCCCAAACACCCAACGCAGGGACATGGCGTGCTCTCAACAACTTCATGTATGATGTTCTAGGTAACATGGAAGGCATTATATTAGTGTGAATAATAAATTGATAGACAAAGACTTTAGTAGAAACTAGAGAACTGGATTGAACTGGGGAATTAAACAACTTCTGGGAAATACGATCTACAGCCTCCCTTATATACTTTTGGAAACACACCAACGGAATTCTATCACATGGAAGAACAGGTCAAAAAATCACACCATTGTGCTATGGGTGCAAACTATGAAGCAAGATCACCGCATGCTGCATCACAGTGGTTCGATTTTTCGGCCTGGTCCGCGTTCTGGTCCGTGGAATAATCCACAAGGTGCCCACGCAGCCTACGTGCACGCAGTCATGCATCAACATGCAGAAGTTTGGGAAATTCACTGCATACCATCGGGATATACGGTATTCGGTAAACACACAACCAAGTTAGTTTTAACAACTTTTTTGTTCGCTCTATTATATTTTTCGATGAACAATGAAATAAAGGAATTTCACAATATAATATACACCATTTAATTGAATTTTGTTTTATCCTTACTACTTTAAAATATCCTCGTTTGCAATGTTTGTTTCAAGAACTTTTGTACCCGGTTTTACCCGAGACGCACTTCGCTGCAGAAGGATCACACCACTGAAGAAAAATCACCCCACCCGCACCGCGGACCTGACTTGCTATTTTGCAACCACGCCAAATGAAACACCAGGAGATAACACCACAAATTCGAGAAAAATACGAGGTTAAAGTTCAAGGTACCGCGGACCGATTCGAATATTAAGAAAGTAAGGAAAAAGACGGAAAGGAAAAGAAGAAAAAAAAAGACGTTGTTCTTCGTAATTACACACTCCAACACCGCCTTGTGGCCTTTAAGCCCCTTTACCTGAACTCCTTTATCCTTTGTATTCGTAAAAACTTAACAGAATAAGAAAACTAGAAAAAAAAAATCAAAATATATCCCATTACTACCTAAAAATATTTGCCACTGTGTTGGGCAGCGACAACCCCTTTCTCACAAGAACTAGTTCTCCTTCTTCGACATCATCACCTCTTGCAAGTCGAAAGTGTTACCGTTGACCTCGGTGTCCTTGATCACAGCGACTCTCATGGTAGCCAACAAGTTGTGGGCAGCATTGGAGTGCGCGTAAACGTGTCCGTTAAAGGCTTTCGTCGCATCCTTTCCGAGAGAGGCTCTCACCAAGGCTTGTCCACCAGGATGTTCCTTGATGAAGCTCTTGACGTTGTGCACAATACCAGAGATGATCATAAGACCCTCTTTCTTGGCAATCTCATTGAAGTAAGCTCTGTCCCACACAGGCAAAGATTGAACAGAAGCACCCCAGTTCAACTTCTCCTTCATTCTGTTCAACTTCTTTTGTTGTTGTTGGTACAAACCTTGCTCGATGGCGTTTTGAGAGAAAGTCTTCAAGTTCCAAGCCAAGCCAACCTTAGACATGGCCCAGATGGAAAGCTTGGTTGGATCGTATTGGTACCACTTCAAGGCGTTTCTGTAGTCAGAAGGAAACTCGTGGTGAAAGTTATGGTAACCCTCACCGAAAGTGACCAATGCAGTCAAAGCGTGGTCTCTTGGGGTTCTTCTGTCATCAAATGGTTGAACACCGATCCAGTGGGCCAAAGAGTTCACACAGAAAGTAGCTTGTTGGATGAAAAGGTACTTGAGGATACCGGCGTACATGAAGCCACCCATCCAGTCACCCCAACAAACACCAGCAATAACACCAGGCAAGATAATACCGGCCAAAAGCATCAAAGACAAGTAGTGACGATGTTGGAATACAACAATTGGGTCAGAAGTCAAGTCGGAGATATCAGCTCTGGCTCTGTTCTTAGGGTTGGCTTTGGTCAACATCCATCCCATGTGCGAGTACCAGAAACCTTGTCTAGCATCATATGGATCTCTGTTAGTGTCGGTGTATCTATGGTGAACTCTGTGTGAATGACCCCACCACTTAATGGAACCTTGGACGGCACCAGCACCGAAAAATGCAAAGAAGGCACGCACAGACCAGTGGGCGTCGTAGGCCTTATGGGCGAAAAGACGATGGTAACCCGCAGTAATTGATAGACCGGAGAAAACGTACATGATGAATGCAAGCGCCATGGTCTTCCATTGTGGGGCATGTCTGATACCGTAAACGACACCCAGCGCAGGAATGGCCATCACCAAAATCACATTCAACCAGTTGATGTGTTCGTGCCAGTTGCTAAGTGTCCATGGCTGGTCGGAAATGTGCATTTGTTGCGAAAACTTTCTTCTTTCACGTTCATCCTTCTCATAGAAAGTCTCGGAATCCTGGGTGATTTGTTCGGCGGTGACATCGACTAACGACTTAGTCCCCATCAAACGTCCACCCACACCAGCGGCGACAATCCGTGGGTTTTTCTTATGAGCACCGGCGGCAAGCCTGTTGAGCTCAAGCACATCGACGCTATCCAAATTATCTTGTTCAGACATATTTTTAATTTTCGGACGAGTGTAAACGAGAGCGCTATTCACTGGGTTGATTATTCCTCTCTTGTGATTTAAATATATCTAGCCAGGGCGTGAAGAAAACAAGCAAAACTCTAGGGAATTAGAAAGTTAGAGCAACGTACCCACAGGCTGTGCGGCCTTATATAAAACAGGAAGTGCAAAAAAGTGAAGGGCGAATAGTTGGCACTGAAAGGTGCGCTTGTGTACAGGAGCTCTTCAAAAGTTGGGTCCGCGCTCTACTTGTCATGGAATTCCGGGGGCGCTTGCCGCTCGCATTTACCGAGGGTAAGGAGGTCGCCGCCAGAAAAATGCTGATACGGGTCACACCCCAAGTTGAAACCTGGCGGTAAAAACACAAAATCCATTTGATGGTCACTTTTTTTTCAGACAGCTCAAATAAGATACAACGTGTGGAGGACAATTTAAGTATTGGCTGTTTGGGTCTAGGCATTATAATGCATTTACTGGTTTCTGGCTATTTTCTGATTCTTTTCGTGTGTTGTTTCCGACATTTTTAAGATTTTCAAGTATGAAGTATGAAGGTCTACAAAGAGATTTTTACGTTTCAAGGGGTAATCTATGATCCTTTCTTGTCCGATTGTCGGTGATTTTTTTTTTTTCTTTCAATTTACACTTTTTTGGCACATCCCGGAACTATGGCTTAGTCCACAGGTACAACCCCGGAACTCGTTCGCGTGCGCTATCTCTGCCTATCGGGCATGAGCCATTTGTTTGTTCATTTTATTTTTATACAATTTTTCGCGCGCAAAACCGGGTCACATTTCTTTTTGACTAATCCCGCTTCAGGCATAATGGGTCTGCGAAGCTTAACGATGAAAGTCCCAGAGAAAATGTTGGGCAGAAGGAGGTGCGCGCGTGCGGCACTGTCTGCAGTGCGAATCTGATGGAACACTCTAGGTCAGATATCTGACTGAGGACACGGCACACGTTAGTAATTGGAAGTGAGTATAGTATAATGTGTGCTATACCGAACCGAGCAATCAAAGGATGGCAATCGCTCACTTGAGCCACGGAAAAGCGCCCTACGCAAGTGGGATAAGGTATAGCAAGTATAAAGTCCTACGCACGTGGCTTTGCTTTGCCTTGCTTGACTCTTGCGCCTCAACTGGGCATCAGCAATTTGCCAAGAAATGAGGTCTTATCTGTAATATTCACATCGGTTATTGTCGAATCTTGCTGATTGTGTTTGGTGATAATTTTTGGTCATTACTGGCTGGGGCATTGTCATCCCCATTTTTTTTTTTTTTTCGTTTCACTTCATTCACTGTAATCGCATAACTTAATAACTCTTGGTTTTACAGTGCGCGGGTGGGCTCAGAACAGAATATGGGCTTATTGCATTGCCTCGAAGAAAAAACGGCTGATTTTTCAGCTCACACTTTTACGAGAGACTTTGAATGTTTTTGGGTGTTTGGAAATTCGCAGCAAGCCATTGGAACATGTCGTGCAAACCAGATATCGTGTTCGGGTTTCTTATCTCACGGAACCCCGTCCGGGATGTGTATTGTTTGAGGCAAAACAAAAAAGATTATTCAACCCCAATATTATTCAAACCCGATCACCCAACGTTATTCACGCCAATATCATTCACGCCAAAAATCATTCACGCCCAATATCATTCACGCCAATAATCATCCAAATGAAGTGCACTTGTGGCAAGACTTAACGCTTTCAAAAATGAAGCAACCCAGACCTTGAGAATACCAAATCCATGTTTGAAAAAGCTCAACCAAATTACCAACAGCTATACATGTGAAAAGCTCGATGGGGTATCTTTTACCTTTTCTGTACACTGAGAGGTTTTAATCCTTGGTAAGTGATGAATGACCCAAAAAACCTCAGTAATGTGTGACCCGCCATACTACAAAAAGCACAAAGTTCCGGAAAAATTTGGTCGCTTATTCTGCTTAGGTAACACGGAAAAACGTTGAACGGCTGACTTTTGCTTCGTGACCTTTGCTTCATTCGCACATACATCGAAAAACTTTGATGAATTATTCATTCATACTGAAGGCTTAAAATTGTCGCGCAAAATATCAACAGCACCGTTATGGAGATCTGAGATCTGAGATTTACACGAAACTTGGCGCATTTTACTTCTGCCATCAATTCCTGGTTTTTTAGGTCAGACTCGTATGATGGCTTTCCAAATACCCGCCTTTTGATTGCGTTGTTATTCACGTTTCTTCCGACGACTAATCAACATAAAAGTCTTTTCTCCTACTGAACTTGAAAACGTTGAAAAATGGAACCCTGCTGTGAAACACACCTTTTTCCTAACCCTTTACGATAATTTTCCTGTTCTAAGAACATTTGTTAAAAGGCTGGGGAAACCATCAACGTGGGGTCACAGTTTGCAAGAACATCCAGTGGTATGTGCGTGATCTTTATGCAAGAAGAAAGAAAACTTCAATTCATCATCATTTTCTTATATTGCGCTAATCATCATTGGCTTGATTTCTCATCTTTGGGTACACAAATGACTAGTGTCCCATCCTTCTTCACTTACTGCCCCTAATATTTCTTGATTGAATTCCTGGAGACATTTGCACTTGAAACTTTTAAAGCGTCTCCGTCAAAGGCTCTAGGTGAGGCCTTGAGTACAGGACAACACTTTAGCATACGGAGTTCAATTTGGTTTCTTGGGCACTTTCGTAATAGGTAACAGGTTGTGCTATTGAATGATATCTGTTTATTTGTTCCTCTTCGTTTGCACATCCCTATTACATGACTCGAGCTCGTTTTCTTTGTGACCAGGCCATCCACAACACCCACCAAATCAAAATGCTTTATTTGTTTTTCCCTGGCCAAGATCATAAAAGCAAACATCACGACAATGTATTTCTTGAGATAAATTAACATGGACACTGCGGAGGAGCAACCTCGCGTAGCCATCCATGATGTGATTTGTCTCTCAAATTGAAGTGGCTGCAATACACATGAACATTGTATGCTGCGGCCAAATTGTCGTCGTTGCATTCCCAAAGAAAGGCTAAATCTATTCCCACAAAAACATATTGGAACTCCCTGGCCCTTGTATGAATTTCAGCAGGGTCCAAAATGGTCGCCAGTTCTGGTGTACGGGTGTATTCCCGTTTCTCTATTTTGTTTAGAACGATATCTATAATGATGGCTTTAGGCAGTAATGAGGAACCGCTCTGAATCTTGAAGGATAAATGAGCGATTTTCTAACATTATTCGTCATGTTTTGGTATCGTTGTAAACGCTATTTTATTTTAATTGATCTACCCACCAATGTTGTCAAAGCACTGGGCGACTCTGCCTCCACCTTATCACGCAGATGATCAATCAATGTGACATGATAACGACCTTTAATGGGTGAAACGATGCTCTGGTCTAATAATTTCGCCCAATGGTGTGTTAGGTGGCAAAATACAGCGTCGATCTACCAAACAGGTGTGTTGTCTTTGAGATAGCCTTCTTTTGAAATAGCCAAAGTTTGTAGCTAGTGTTTGAGTTGAGCAGATGGCCACATCCGAAAAAAAAAAAAAAAAAAAAAAAAAAAAAAAAGAAAAAAAGGTGTGTCTGCCCATTTCTTGATCAAAGCATAAACGGCATTCCTTCAATAGGCCAATGATCCATCCTTTTTTGATGAATGTCATGAAGCAACATCATCAATACATTCAGCATCGTAATTGGGAAAACTTGGAGATTTTGTCCCAATTTTAGACTGAAAGCATCTCACTTTCAAGCTATCCGAGGTTGTAACTATGTCTTAGGGTGTTGTATGCATTGCGGTGCCTACAAAGGCAGAAGTGTCACTGATCAAGGTTGTATGTGGTGAGTCAATGTGATTGTGGTGAAACGAAGTGTGAAGAATAAACAAAATAGCACATAAGACGTTCTGAATAAGTGTTGTGTTGTGTTGCTGAAAGATTCTTTGCACATGTTTCAAGTGATCATTGGGCTTCCATGAATACTACACATACTTGTGATGCTTTTTTTTTACTTGAAGATATTAACCAATTTCACTTCTGTCCAATAAGAAGCATATTGTTATAGGGCTTGATGAATATAGTGAATTGGACCATCAAACGATTATAACTTCAAATATTTTGGTTTATCAATGGATTTTTATTGGATAAATCTGCATAGTTGGACCAAATTCAATGGAGTCTCCATGTTATGTGATCAGTGTATACTGAGAAAGATACGGGCACACTAGTAGCATTGGACAAGTCTGTAAAATGGACAAATATCTAAGAATTAGAAATTTTTCTTCTAACACAGGTATCTCCAATATACAGAAATGCAACATTAACTCCAAATGGCGTATCTCCAAAATTATAATCGAAATGTCTTTGGAGGAACGGGCTCTCCAGTTATCAAGAATTTTACCGCATTTTACTACTACGGAGGCCACCGGACCCGTCCTTACAAGATGTGCACCAAACGTTCTATGGCCACAGAGATAATTGGGGTTACCCACTGAAGGACCACTGGCTATTAAGATTATTCAATTTACGATTGGCTATAGGTTGTTAAATCCTCTATTCTAACGCATTGGATACGTGGTTTAATTGTTTGAAAGTGCTGATAACACACCAAGGACAAATACTAAAAAATGTCACCAAGGACCTAAAAGATCCAAAGCCAAAAGGGATAAGGTTGTTTTTGGAAACTGATTTAACAGCAACTCAGATACGCTTGGATTCTACTCTGTTGCATGGCAAAGAGTATCAGAAATCTTATCATAAAGCATATCATAAAGCATATCATAAAGCGTATCATAAAGCGTATCCTAAAGCGTATCCTAAAGCGTATCTGCAAAGTGTTCAGCCACAGTCCTGTGCACTTGTTGCGAAACGAAACGTGAGTGGGGTCTCTTCTGGTGAGCACTAACACCCAGGGAAATCACCAATGTTATATCTTCTTGAAACCCACAACTTGTCTACTACTGCTTGCATTGTACTTTGTGGGGCTTTTTTTTTACAATTTTTGAAATGGTTGACCCCAAGGAAGACACTTTCCAAAGTGAATAGATTGTGCCTCCACCCGGTAAAACCAAACTAGGCAAAATACAATGGCATTCAAAGCTCAACACACCGCTCGATGTGCTGATAAGTTCATTTTATCTCGGTAAGTGCCTGAAACATCACGTATACGGGACGAATGATGACCTTTGATGGGTTTTTTCTTTTGTTTTATGGACCGTCTCTCATTTTTCCCCGGTTTCCTCATAATCCCCATTCTCCACCAATTTCCTTGGTGTTTTTGGCTTTTGTGTTTTGTTTTTGATCTTGGTGTTTTTTAGAGCCCATGTTTTGTCCCATCACTTGCAACCATTTCCTCGTTGTTTTGTTTTTTTTTTTATTTGGTTCAAAATCCCAAGCGATGGAGCATGACTCCAGTGTCTCAATTCCTCTCAAAATACCACAATGCGAGCTTTGATCCGAGATTCCCTGCTTCATCACAGATTCCCTGATTCATCACAGATTGCCTGATTCATCACAAACTTCCTGATTCATCACAAACTTCCTGATTCATCACAAACTGCCTGATTCATCACAAACTGCCTGGTTCATCACAAACTGCTCCCTTCACACCCGCAACCCCAAATTCCCGTTATCCACATCTCTCATTGGCTCACATTCACGCATTATTCAAGGGGCGTTTGGAGTTATCTCCTATTTGAGACCATCGCCATGCACATAAGCCCCGGATCGGGTGGGTTTTAGCACAATACTGCACATATTCCGTATAGCAACTCTATCATCTGCATGCTGACGCTCGACCGCAACAGTGGGGAAACCACAAACCGAACCCGAGGCTTTTTCGGTGATTTTCCAGTGAGAGCGTGACTCCGGCCTCTCCGCATTTCCTTGCCGAGCCTCCCTTCACTATGTTTGCCTTCATATGGACGGCGGACAAACAATGTTTCCCAACCGGCATCTTCTTCTCTCAACTCCACACTTTTTTCCGTATCCGTGACTTTATTGTTTTCCCGTTGGAAGTTTTTTTTATTAAAATTCTTTATTTGAAAGTATAACGCCATAAAAGTTTAAATTTAAATCCGAAAAGAAGAAAGTTCAAGCTTCGGTTGAAAAAAAAATTCACTCTGCCTGTCACTAACCGCTCGGTAACCAACGGTAGCGCTAGAATTAAAAAAAAAAAAAAAAAAAAAAGGCAGTATCCAGAAAATCCGCAAATTCAATCTGAAACCTTATTACTGTTTTCATTTGTATATTTTTTTTTTGTTCTTTTTTCTTTTTTTTTTTTGGGTTGTTCGTTTCGTTCGAATTATTTGGAATCTATCCTCCACGCTGAAACCTTTTGTTCATTGAATTTGTGCCCATACATTTTATATACACATAGGGGCAACCAGATTCCTCTATATTTACAATATACTGGCACCCGCTCTTCGCTCCACCGCCCCCTATTTATCCTTGTTTCCACCAGCGGATCTACACCATTGCTCGCGATAGTCAACAGTATCGTGGACCCACCTTTTGACATACTTTGTGCTCCCAAATTAGCCGCCATTAAAAAATCCCCCGACCCTCTCGCCACTAAATCACACTCCTCTGACATACCATCCGACACACCCGCCGAAACATCCGTCAACATGTCACACAACTCGTCGTTTCTGAGATCCCCACAATCACCAGTGATCAGTAACCAGCAGTTGAACCCACACAAAAGCTCTAGTACACGCAAACCGTCCATTGTAGAAATGCTCTCGTCGCCGCCTCCTTTGCCCGCAGACCCCATTAATCAGGCCGACGACTTCAGCTTATCTCGCAACACCTCCATCTCGTCGAGATCCTCCTCATTTGCATACCTGTCGGCGCCAAAGTTGGACTGGAGCGAGACCCCATTGGCTGACTTGACTGAGTCCAACAAGCTCATTTCCATCAATTCTTCCTACTCCGTTCAACAAGCATTTGAAACCTTGCTGACAAACGACTTGACCTCGTTGCCAGTATCACTATCAAAGACTGGATATGATTTATCCAATTGCTTGTCCTTCGATTATTCAGACTTGAACACATACCTTTTACTAGTTATGAACAAAATCAGTCTTGGTGATTTGGATACGACGGAAATTACAGATGACACAAACGGGAACCCCTTAACTGCGCAAGAAAAGCACGACAAGTTGGTTGCATTCATTGCCAAGGCTAAGAAGGGCGAGGAAGTTCCAGTCGACTTCATTGTCAAATTGCACCCAAAGAACCCGTTTATTAAGTTCAAAGATTCCCAGTCTCTTTTCAAGGCTGTAGAGGCCTTCGGAAACGGCGTACACAGAGTCGCCATTCTCAACAACGAGAACAAAATCACCGGCATCCTTTCGCAACGGCGTACGCTTAGATTCTTGTGGGAAAATGCTCGTAGATTCCCCTCCCTCGAGTTCCTCTTGAATTCTACGTTGCAGGACTTGAAGGTGGGTTCGACTACACCACTCACCATTTACGGAGATCAACCATTAATTGAGGCCTTGCAGACAATGTTCCATGAAAGAGTATCTTCGCTTGCTATCATCGACAGAAATAAGTGCTTAATTGGAAACATCTCGATCGTGGACGTTAAGAATGTTTCATCCACAAAAAACTCCCACTACTTGTTTAAGCCTGTTATGACCTTCATCTCCTACAATTTGTCCCAGAAAGGTATTGAGCGTGGGCAAGATCAGTTCCCCATCTTTCACGTCAATAAACAATCTTCTTTGGGAAGGGTTATCGCGAAGCTTGTTGCCACTCAATCCCACAGACTATGGATTGTGGAGTCGAGGTCGACCTCAGTACACTCACAACCTGGATCTACTTCCTCTGGCTCCGGGAATTCTGCCTCACACCCCCATGCGCCCGCGCCAGCTTCTACAATCGAAACTGTTCTCTCTGATACGACTACCATCCAGCAGGAGTCTGGCCGTTCGGGAACACTTATTGGTGTTGTCACCTTAACTGATATTCTTGGCTTGTTTGCGCAACACAAGTCGGGTATCAAAATTGATCCGCAAACTGCCAGAAATAATAGAAGAAGGTCGTCTACGTCAACTACGAGGTCATCTATTGATAGTGTGGTGATCAACGTGACTGCCGCTAACACCTCATCGGCCCCCACTACCCCGCAAAGTGCCAGTGTGCAGCCCAATCAGGAAATGTTCCGAACCTCCTACAGATCTCACAAAGACTGATCAACTGGACGTGAACCGGTACGCTTGTGAATCATCCAAGGAAATGTATCATACAGTACGTTATAAAATTAGAATGCAACAAATTAGCCACTCATTTAAAATAAAATAAACAAATATCTGAACCTCCTAAACGTTTGCTTAGGGTTTATATCACGTGATATTAAGGGCTCGTGCCCTCGCACTTACAGGTTCCACGTGACCAGGCGCATTAGGTGACGCAGATCGTCCACCAGGCGGTGAAGCGCTCAACGTAAACTAAACCGGTCACCAGACTTTCACCCATCCATCCCCACAACAACCATACTCCAATGCCATTGAGTGATGTAAAATTCGATAGCAGATTCATTATCCACCTATAGCCATAAACCGTGTACGCAGCAAATGGACTCCACACACAATCCCACGGGCGGATATTTCATACCACCAAGCGTATTTGCGGGCACAGCCTGTCCCCACACCGTTACCCGGCGCGCCCAGGCTCAGGTCCGCGACACAAAGAATGGATCCGCGGCGCAGGCAATCATCAAGTCCGTCACGTGACCCACGTCCAATCGGGGACTGCGCGCGCACCCGCTTTATAAGGCCCGCGCGCCCCACGGGAAAAAAATTTTCTTCTCTTTTCTTCAACTTTTATTCAATCAACAAAATGGGTAAGGAAAAGAACCACGTCAACGTCGTTGTTATCGGTCACGTCGATTCCGGTAAGTCTACTACCACCGGTCACTTGATTTACAAGTGTGGTGGTATTGACAAGAGAACCATCGAGAAGTTCGAGAAGGAAGCCGCCGAATTGGGTAAGGGTTCTTTCAAGTACGCTTGGGTTTTGGACAAGTTGAAGGCTGAGAGAGAGAGAGGTATCACCATCGATATCGCTTTGTGGAAGTTCGAGACTCCAAAGTACCACGTCACTGTCATTGACGCCCCAGGTCACAGAGATTTCATCAAGAACATGATCACTGGTACTTCCCAGGCTGACTGTGCTATCTTGATCATCGCCGGTGGTGTTGGTGAGTTCGAGGCTGGTATCTCTAAGGACGGTCAAACCAGAGAGCACGCTTTGTTGGCTTACACCTTGGGTGTTAGACAATTGATTGTTGCTGTCAACAAGATGGACTCCGTCAAGTGGGACAAGAACAGATTCGAGGAAATCATCAAGGAAACCTCTAACTTTGTCAAGAAGGTCGGTTACAACCCTAAGACTGTTCCATTCGTCCCAATCTCTGGTTGGAACGGTGACAACATGATTGAGGCTTCTACCAACTGTCCATGGTACAAGGGATGGGAGAAGGAGACCAAGGCCGGTAAGTCCACCGGTAAGACCTTGTTGGAGGCCATTGACGCCATTGAGCCACCAACCAGACCAACCGACAAGGCTTTGAGATTGCCATTGCAAGATGTCTACAAGATCGGTGGTATCGGAACGGTGCCAGTCGGTAGAGTTGAGACCGGTGTCATCAAGGCCGGTATGGTTGTCACCTTCGCCCCAGCTGGTGTCACCACCGAAGTCAAGTCCGTCGAGATGCACCACGAGCAATTGGTCGAGGGTCTCCCAGGTGACAACGTTGGTTTCAACGTCAAGAACGTCTCCGTTAAGGAAATCAGAAGAGGTAACGTCTGTGGTGACTCTAAGCAAGACCCACCAAAGGGTGCTGCTTCTTTCACCGCTCAAGTTATTGTCTTGAACCACCCAGGTCAAATCTCCTCCGGTTACTCCCCAGTCTTGGACTGTCACACTGCTCACATTGCTTGTAAGTTCGACACCTTGTTGGAGAAGATCGACAGAAGAACTGGTAAGTCCTTGGAGGCTGAGCCTAAGTTCGTCAAGTCCGGTGACGCCGCTATTGTCAAGATGGTCCCAACCAAGCCAATGTGTGTTGAGGCTTTCACTGACTACCCACCTTTGGGTAGATTCGCTGTCAGAGACATGAGACAAACTGTCGCTGTCGGTGTTATCAAGGCTGTCGACAAGACTGACAAGGCCGGTAAGGTTACCAAGGCTGCTCAAAAGGCTGCCAAGAAGTAAGCTAACTTTGTGATTTAGTATTTAAATATTGTAATCATACAAGCTTGTATCAAGTTATATTTTCTGTAGTTTTGTCTAGATCGTCAAGTGGCTGGTAAATGAACCTCAAGATGTTGCAAGATCGCTTAAAAGGGAATGGACAGTAGGTTATTCTATTTAGTTTGTGTTTTAATCTACCTTGATTGCTGCTTTGACCCCAAAGTCTGAGGAGCCAAAGCCAAGTTTCTGACTGCTGGTTAATTCAGTAGTGGCTAGCCGAGTCAAATGGGGATATAGGTTCGAGCCTGCATCGCAAAGACCTGCCGTGTGCCAGAGTCAAGTCCTTTAATGCGGTCGACACCAGTACATCGAGGAGCCAAGCCTAATTTTGGAAAGCCTAGGCACACCCAAAAAAGAAGTCAGGCAAGCCATTGTTTACATTTTCAGTTCTTTCCCATTTTAGATTGTGTATCTTCAAATTTTTCCGTTTTCATCCACCCCATGAAGAATATCAACCCCTAAAAGCACACATGCCTTGCACTCGCTCCTTTTTGTAGTGACGGTAAAATTATGAGTGATGACCCGGTCTTATCGGCCCCAATAGACTAGACCATTCGGACTGTATATAAGCGGATCGCGCCGATAGAGCCGGCGCCGCACGTGATAGGAAAAGCGAGGACAAAGAGGCAATACCCGCTGGTCTTTTGTTTTCCTCGAACTTGTGTACTTGCTTCTTTCCTTTTGTGGTATTCTTCTTGGGTTACACTGGTGATTGCTTCCGTGATTGCCTTTTATAATCAGTCGATCAATGTGGCAATACCAATTTGTTTTTGTCATTTTATCATTTTTTTGTGCCAGAAAAAAAAAATGGTTGTAAAAAATTGGACTCTACAATAGCCCATGTGGCCATGTGCCGCCGCGTCGCGCCGTGCATCGCGAACCGAGTCAATGCTCTCTCGTTAAACCCCGCGGACTGGAACCACTTGACTGCGTTCTGCGATTGCAAAAAAAAAAAGAAAGCAAAAATTAACCGTACAGGTAGATAAAGAGATGGGATTCCTGGGCACTTGATTTCTAGTTTGGCTTTTTTTTTTTGCTTTCCCTTTTTCATATATATCCCTTTGTTTACTTTTTCCCGACACCTTTCGCTGTACAGATTGAAGTGCCGTGTTCTGTTTTTCACCTAAGCAGATCATCCCCACACACTCTTTGATAACCACCCTTTCATTTGGTTACAGGCCTCTTCTTCGTCGAAATGAGTCAACTTCTTCGTGCTTCACGCACTTTCGCCAGAGCAGCCCAGATGCAAAAATCTGTGGCCAGAAGCTCGCTTCACATGTCGGCTACTCCTTCGATTTCTCACCTTCAGGCTATGCCGCTGGTCGCCTCGTTGCACGCCTCGCAAAGCTTGCGTCACTTGGCCACTAAGGCTGACACACTGAGCACACATTATGCACAAGTGTACAACCCAGCACAAACCGTCAACTACAATAAACTCGACACATTTGCACGGCGCCATTTCGGGCCCACTCCAGATAACGTGGCCCATATGTTGAAAACACTCGGCTATAACGATCTCGATGAGTTCCTTACTGCCGCCATTCCTCCACATGTGTTGGTTAAAAGACCTTTGAAGGTTGAGCCTGCAAATGGTCACACTGAGCTGAGTATGATTGAACATCTCCAAAAATTGGCTCTGAAAAACAAGATTGTCAAGTCGTTCATCGGTAAGGGATACGCAGGCACGCACGTGCCTCCTGTGATCCAACGCAACTTGCTTGAATCTCCAGAGTGGTACACCTCTTACACACCTTACCAGCCGGAGATCTCCCAGGGTCGTTTGGAGTCTTTGCTTAACTACCAGACCATGGTTGCCTCGCTCACGGGCTTGGATATGGCTAATGCATCTCTCTTGGATGAGGGTACAGCAGCAGCTGAAGCCATGGCGATGTCTTTTCACCACCTGCGTGGAAAGAAGAACGTCTACGTGATTGACGCTAAGGTCCACCCACAAACTCTCGATGTTGTCCGTTCGCGTGCCATCCATATCGGTGTTGACGTGGCTGTACTTCCACTTTCCACCAGTGAAGGTATTGCTCAGCTCGAAGAGCTTGCGCCAAAGGTTTGCGGTGCTTTGGCCCAATACCCAGCCACTGACGGCTCTATCCACGATTTCGCCAAAATCGGCGAGATTGTCCACACCAAACTGAAGGGTTTGTTCGCCATGGCTTCTGACTTGCTTGCTTTGACCTTGTTGAAGCCTCCTGCAGAGTTTGGTGCCGATATTGCCCTTGGAAACTCCCAGCGTTTTGGTGTCCCATTCGGTTACGGTGGACCCCACGCCGCGTTCTTCGCTACCACCCAGAAGTTCTCCAGAAAGATGCCTGGAAGAATCGTTGGTGTCTCCAAGGACAGATTGGGCAAACCAGCCTTGCGTTTGGCTTTGCAGACCCGTGAACAGCATATCAAGCGTGAAAAAGCCACCTCTAATATCTGTACCGCCCAAGCATTGCTTGCTAACATGGCTGCTATGTACGCCGTTTACCACGGGCCACAAGGCTTAAAGAACATCGCCTCCAGAGTCTACGGGTACACTGCTGTTCTCGCGGATGCTATCAAGAACAACTCCTCTCATAAAATCACCAGCACCTCTTTCTTCGACACGTTGACGGTTGAGTTGGCCGGAGTTTCTGCTGATGACATCTTGCATAAGGCTTTGCATGAATACGGTATCAACCTCTTCAAGGTCGACTCAAACACGGTTTCGCTCACTTTTGATGAGACTGTGACGCAAGCTGATTTGGAGAGCCTCGTCACGGTCTTCACCGGTGAGACCAGTGTGACTTTGCCACAAGAATTGCCACAAGTTCCTTCTGAGTTGCTTAGAACCGACGCCATCCTTCCAAACGAAGTGTTCAACACTCACCATTCCGAGACCGCCATGTTGAGATACTTGCACTTGTTGCAGAGTAAAGACTTGTCTTTGGCTAACTCGATGATCCCATTAGGCTCGTGTACCATGAAGTTGAACGCCACCGTCGAAATGCAATCCTTGTCTATTCCTGGCTTCTCCCAAATCCACCCTTTTGCCCCAGCAGACCAAGCCTTGGGTTACAAGGAGTTGGTTGCCGAGTTTGAAAAGGATTTGAACGACATCACTGGGTTTGCAGCCACAACTCTCATGCCCAACTCGGGTGCCCAGGGTGAATACACTGGTTTGGCTTTAATCCGTGAATACTTCAAGGCTCGTGGTGAGTACGAAAAGAGAAACGTTTGTTTGATTCCAGTGTCTGCTCACGGTACCAACCCAGCCTCGGCCGCTATGTGTGGTCTTAAGGTTGTTCCCGTCAAGTGTTTGGAGAATGGTCTGATTGATGTGAACGAATTGAAGTTGAAGGCGGAGAAGCATAAGGACAACTTGTGTGCCATCATGCTTACTTACCCCTCCACCTACGGTTTGTTTGAGCCCGGTGTGCGTCAGTCCATCGACATTGTCCACGCCAATGGTGGACTTGTGTACTTGGATGGTGCAAACATGAATGCCCAAGTCGGACTTACGTCACCAGGCGATTTGGGTGCTGATGTCTGTCACTTGAACATCCACAAGACCTTTGCATTGTCCCACGGTGGAGGAGGACCAGGTCAAGGACCAGTTTGTGTTGCAGAGCGTTTGGTTCCATACTTGCCCTCCCACACTTTTGTTGACACGCCACACGCAACCTCCGAGTCGATCACTGCAGTGAACTCAGCTCCTTTTGGATCTGCTGCTGTGATTCCAGTGTCTTACTCCTATATCAAGATGTTGGGTGCCAAGGCCTTGCCGTACGCGTCTAGTCTTGCTATCTTGAACGCCAACTACATGTTGAACCGTTTGCAGGAATCCTACAGTGTGATGTTTGTTGACCACTCTGCCTCCAAGGAAGAGGGTGTGAAGCACTGTGCGCACGAATTCATCATTGACTTGAGAGAATTTAAATCTATTGGAATCGAAGCAATCGATGTGGCCAAGCGTTTACAGGACTACGGCTTCCATGCACCAACCATGTCTTTCCCAGTTGCAGGTACCTTGATGATTGAGCCAACTGAGTCTGAAAACTTGGAGGAGTTGGACCGTTTTGTGGAGTCTATGTTGTCGATCCGTAAGGAAATCGAAGCTTATGCTAAGGGTGAGCCACTTGGTACGGTTTTGAAGAACGCACCACACTCGCTTGAGGATGTTGTTTCCACCTCGCAGGCTGAGTGGGATGCACGTGGATACACTCGTGAGCAGGCTGCTTACCCGCTTCCTGAATTGAAGAGAAGCAAGTGCTGGCCTACGGTTGCCCGTTTGGATGACACTTATGGAGATATGAACTTGATTTGCACGTGTCCATCTGTGGAGGACCTTGCTGAAGCCGAGTAAAGGATAAGAAAGCAAAGGAAAAGAAAGCCAGGCTTTAATAGAGGTGATCTTGTGGCTTCAGAAGTAGGGCACACTACAGTGTGGGGAATAAAGAAGACCTATCTTTGGTCAGAAAAAGCCTTAAATAATCAAAACGAGAATGCATTTTACGATAATATACAATTAAGAAATATTTGTTGATACCTTTACAAGGTTCAATTTCTGCGGCCACCCTTGTAAGATGTCATGTTATAATATGGACCTTAGAGAGCTAGACAGCCTGGATTTCCATTTCCAAAACACACAACAAAAGTTAAAACTCCAAGAAGAAAGAGTTTTATCCTATCGTTGTATCCACGTATCGCTTAATCCATAAAACGCCATATTGTTTTAAAGACAGCAGGAACCAAGAGAAAAGGCAATTTGGTGTTTGAGTTTCCAGTTGAAGGTCATTTGGCCCTTTCTACAGTCATTAAAAGAGTCCCGGTGCACTCGGGCCCTAATGATGGAACAAGAAGAAGTAACCTGCCATTGTTGACGGTAGGATTGAGAATTGACTAACCAAACGTGCAAACTGTACCAATGTTTCTTTCTAAAATAGCAGCTCTAAAATAGCAGATCTAAAATAGCAGCTTTTATAGGAAACCTTAGCAGCGGAACTTGGTTTCAAGAACAAAATTTGCCTTCCGTTGATTTATCGAGGATATAACAATAAAATTACCGAAACATTATTGAAGAATTATTGGACGTTAGCAGAATGTCACGTATCACATGTGCTGCTTTTTACTCCGCGCCCCAGTGTACTTTGTTCTATATGAAATAGTCTTCAAGTAGCTGAACAGATTAATCTCTTTTTATTTCTTCAGCAATTAACCATCAGAATTTAAACGAGACGTATGAGATTTCACATCATGTACTATTGTGGTTTGAAACCTCACAAACATTTAAAGCCAGCTTACGTAGAGAAATCAACTAATGGAGAGAAATACTCTTTTCTCTGATACATCATAGCAGAAGGTAGAAGGCCTCAAAAAATGAATTTAAATAAGGTAGAAAGATGGGAAATTAGAAAATTAGAAAACTAAACATTGAAAAAAACATGAAAAAACATGAAAAAAAACATGAAAAAAACATGAAAAAAACATGAAAAAAACATGAAAAAAACATGAAAAAAACATGAAAAAAACATAATAAAAAAAGCACTCAACACTCATCATCTCTGCTGTACAAAATGTACATCCACCCAATATCACTAATTCTTTCAACTTGACTATCCCCGTCCGCCTTGTTTGCCCATAACTTGTGCATTTAGCCGGTTTTATATGCACGCCCTCCCTCTTGTACCGAAGTTTGCCTCTCCCGTTTCAGGTGAAGGAATGGGCCTAACAACAGCAAGCCCCAAACAATAGCAAGCTCCAAATTACAAATAACCCAAATCCTTCTTTTCCCCATTGAATAAAGCACTACCGAAACGCACGCTGCGGCCATATCGGCGTGACGGGACCCACTGGGGCTACCCTCACCAGAAGAGTAGCAATACCAGAATGTCCTGCATGTGCGCACGCGCACACCCGCGTTGGTCGGTAGGCGTCTCTCCACTTACCGGTGAGTCCAGAGCTCTCAGATATCCAGTAGGTACGCATATCGGCACATTTTACCTCCCGAGTACTTACCCGCCACCGGTATTTATCTCTTTTTCTTTTCTCCTGCTCAAATTTCTCGTGAACGGCATTGCAACAAGATGGACTGGAACGCCCTTCGCAACAAACGCACTTCACTTTCCGGGGTTCTGGCACTCCCGAAGCTCCAGCAGCTGCAGGCTAGCCTGCGGTTTCCTATCACCGGCAATTACTCCATTGCCAGCGACAATTACGGCCCAGGAATGGGCTCTACTGAACGCAGGGATTCGTATTATGGTTCTCAGCACCCGCTATTTTGTGCCGACTGGATATCCAGGGGGTCTAGTGATCTTATTGCACTCAGTTCTTTCCGTGAAGGGTTCCAGAACCGCATCCAGATAGTGCTGGGCCAGCAACGGCCGGTTTCGCTTGAATCTGGTGCTGAAAATGACCTTATGGGTACCGATGATGTCGCTTCTGGTTTGACCCGGGCCGGTGGTTCTCAAATCGGTTCACAACTTGGCTCACAAGTAGGTCCGCCATTAGGTTCGTCATTATTAGGTCCACCGTTAGGTCCGTCGTTCCTGCCGCGGCTCGCCTACGAAGACGCCTCGGAACCCGGATTTTCCTTTTCATGTTTGGCTGAGGCCCTGGTAGACTACCCCGTGACGCGTCTCCAGTGGGAACCGCGGGGATACGAGCGTTTGGCTGCATCTTCAGAGGTGTTGCGCCTCTATAAAGTGACCCATGAGTACGGTGAGCTGGCATTGGTCCAGACCCATGTTCTTGCAAACAACCTGACTGCAAGTTCTGGCAGTGGTCGTTCATCTGTGCTCTCCACTAGTGGTGGTGGTGGCAACTCTTCCGATGCTTACGATATCAATACCTTTCCGCCCGTAACGTCCTTCGACTGGAATTCAACTGACCCGTCCATTGTCATTACACTGTCTGTAGATACCACATGCACAGTATGGGACCTCTCTCGGTCGCATGCTGTCAGCAAAAACCATGTGCTGAATGCCGCCCAAACCACCCAGGATACGGCTCACGTCAAAACACAGTTAATTGCACACGACTCCGAGGTGTTTGATGTCAAGTTTCTCCATATGAGCACCAACGTGTTCGCTAGTGTATCCAACGATGGGTCTATGCGTGTGTTCGACCTCCGCTCGTTGGAACACTCCACGATCATCTATGAGCCCACGGGTCCCGCGCCCCCTACTGCCATGGAACCAGCGGTTCCCTCTTCCTCTTCCGCTTCCTCTGCTACTTCCACCTCCCTCCCTGGACCTAACCCTACTTCGGCTTCGGCTTCTGTAGGAGTCCATTACAACCCACAGGCGCTTCTCCGGCTCCTGGCATCCAATGCAGACCAACATCATTTGGCGACCGTCGGTGTCAACCTGAATCAGGTACTCATAATTGACTTACGCATGCCCGGTGTACCTGTTGTCACAATCGACGGTCTGTTTGATGGACAGAGTTATGGTGCTATCAACCTGATACAATGGCATCCTACGGCTAACTTATTGGCCACGGGCGGGGACGACTGCCAAGCGTTGGTCTGGGACTGCAGTGGCAGAACAGGCCATCGCCTGGGTGCTGATAACAAGGTAATCATTGACACCCCGATTCTTGCCTTCTCTGAAGACTTGGAGGTCAATAATGTCTGCTGGAGAAGGGACACCAGTAATTGGTTGGGCGTTGTCAGTGGCAAGGGTTTCCAAGCGTTAGAAGCACAATAAGATGTGGACTTGACTTTTTTTGATTCTTCTGCTACCTCCCAACATTCAGAAATTGCGAAAGTAATGGAATTATTCTATCGAGGAGTTGATTGATTTGTCGAAGTGCCCTTTTGGCTCCAGCAATATCCAATGAGACAATACTAGATGAAAGGGACATTCATGCGCGACACCCGTGACATCTCATTGAGCAGATGGTGCTTACGTGTTACTGAGAGGGTTTCATTTTTTTCCCTCCATCTATTGAGTTCCCCAGTACTTTCTGAAATGTTTCTGAGTTGTGTCTGTTTCCAAACAATTTTGTCGTGATTATCAATGGGGTGCACCTAGACAACGCCGAGACAGGACGGGACAGAAAGGGGCATATGCGAAAAATTGGTGCCAGTGGGAAGAGATCCCACGTCGCTATCCATTCAGAAATAAAGGAAAAAAGTTGCGTTAGGGGTACACCCAGATTTTCCCGAATTAAGAGTCAAAGTTTTGAAAGCTATCGCTAAATGGCGAATTACCAGTTCGAAGTTGTGAGTCTGATGCTTGTTCTGTGCCTGATTTCCCGAACAGTCGTATAGAATGGCCCCCCAACCGTGAGCGCAAGTTTCCGCACCTGACTCAAAGTGGTTGCATATTTGCCTGAGGTACATGTGTGGCTCGGCGTATATGCCTGGAATAAGCACGGATGTAATTGCAAATGGGCTGGAAACTTTACGACCTATGTTTGAATTTGAACCTAAGAATCGCCATTCTCAGTGTCGTTTTTTTTTAAAAAAAAAAAAAACTAATCTTACATTCTTCTGACTGAGACTTCTTCGTTGCTTTTGTTTGCAATCTCAAAAAACGTGGTTTGAGCGTGCACAGACCTATTTTTTCTGCAGATGAAGGGCTGCGAAAGATGCATCCAAATAGCCTATCCGCCAACATCTTTCCAGTGCCAGAGAGAAAAAGCAAACTTTTGAAACGAGAGAACTTTTGTTTATATTCGAGCCCGTTCTCAAATTCATGTGGCAGATTTGTTGGGTTTTGGAAAAGGACAACATTCTTCAACTTCTCCCCCATAATCCTCGTGACTATTCCTTGCTTGGTGACAACCTGGCCGTTAGTCTTTTCACTCGCTGACCCTTCCATCTGAATCGTTCAGTCCAGTCTCGCACTTTCTCGGCAGCTATATTTAACTCGGCAGCCCTGCCCTACCCTGTGTGAATCCCACCCAACGAACAAGCCTCTTTATCGCGTCGCCTAAAATCCCAACCTTTCTGCTTCTGATATTTCTTCGGTCTAAGCATACTGGTCTTCTTCTTCTTATCCTGCTTATATCCTAGATCCATTTGCTATTATCACTCCCTTTGGATTGTTCGGAAACAAACTCTACTTCAGGCCTCTCAGTATAGTCAGTGGCCCGCGGATCTCACCTTTTTTTTATTTCGCCTGCACATACAACCGTCTATTGTGTTGGCCAAAACACTATTCTTAGACCATGAGTTTTCCCAATAACCCCATTGTCAACGCCAGTCTGTCCCTAGCAAGCTCATCCGAACCCACAATTTCTGTGCAAACTCAGTTGCCGTCAAGCTCGGACCTTTCTGTAAATACAGGCACCTCTGCTTTGGGTATTTCCCTGCAATCTATCCAGCTGCGCTCTGTGTTAGTACCTCTGTCGGTTTCTTCGCTGTCAATTACTTCCCTGCTAGACAGTTCGCTGCCCACACTGCTTATGGCTTCTTCGCCTAGCTTTAATCAAATATCCTCGCTGCAAATGTCATTGCTGTCTGAATTTCTGACAATATCGCCATCTAACACCGTGCTTTTAGGAGGAACGTCCTCGTCATCGTCTGTACCCGCTTCATCCGTGATGGCTAACTCGGCAAGTTCCTTTGCTGAAGCCTCCTCCCTATTGGCTTCATCGCCATCATTTACACTGCTGTCCATGATACTGTCGAATTTGCTGCCATCGTCGGGGCTTCCGCTGCTTTCGGCCTCCTCATCGGAGTCCATTTCTCCCAGCATTTCTTCTTCTACATCTGTGACCGGTACAACAACATCTTCTTCTGAGTCATTGCTGTTGACTTCAAGTATTTCGTCTACCATCCTACAAATCGCGTCATCTTCGTCTCAAAATTCAACCCCATCATTATCTCCGTCATTTACATCATTTCCGTCATCTCAATCAATATCGGGCTCGGCCCCATCATCCTCGCTGGATATTCTATCGGATGTTTCATCAGTCAGTTCATCGGCAATTACACTGAGCTTACCGTTGATTTCTTCGCTGACTCCGTCTCTGTCTTGGTCGAGCTCAGTGTCACCTTCAACGTCAACGTCATCTAGCTCTTCCAGCGAGCTGACAATATCACTTAGGACATCTGCATCCTCGCTCCCAAAGTCATCAAGTCTTGCTTTACCGACCTCATCGAGTGAAACCTCTAGTACTGATTCGCTGACCTCCTCTGAGTTATCTACAACTTCCCGAATCTCATCGAGCATCACAAAAGCGCCTACATCTTCGGCTGGACATTACATATCTACAATTAGCGTCTTACCAGACACGACAATCACAACACTTATCACAATCCCAACTGCGGCAAATTCCCCAAGTTCTGGTGGTGCTATGGTATCACTGAAAAATGGAAAAATAATTGGAAGTGTTGTGGGCGCTGTCGGAGGTGCTATACTCATAGGGGCGATTGCTTTGCTTTTGTTCTTAAAGAGGCGTAACAAGAAAGTCACCAACCAGCTGCCAGACTTTGCGGACGAGGCGTTGAGCTCTGATAATGAGAAGAGCACAGGGTTCCTAAAGCTCTTTGGTGCCAAGGGAGGTCCTGTTAGCGGGGGAGGGGGTGTTTCCACGTACAATGGCCTCGAACACCAGGTGAATGTCAAATCGGCGTCAGTGGGTGCAGGTGCAGGAACAGGTGCTGGGGATGATCATAATGACTTCGAATACCGTGGTGTTACAAACAGTAACAACTTGGATTCCGTCTTCCGCTCGACTGCAAGCAACACGGGTCATAACAGTAGTGGACAAAATTCTGTGAACCAGACACCGCACCACTCGCGTTATAGCTCTGTGAACCTGCCCCAAGTGGTGACCACTCGAGAAGGAGATCAGCAAAAGTACAAAGGTGGAGCCAACCGTTTACCGGAAGGGGCGCTTTACCCAACGCAAGAAGATGATGCGCTGAGTGAGTTGTTGCAAAGCGACAAATCCTCTGATTATGCATCTGATGATGACTTTCTCTTCCAAGAAGGGCCTCATCAGTTCTGGGCAGAGCGTCGCAGTAATCACTCACGGCTGAGGTTCCAAGAAGACTTAGCATAAAACATAGCATTGGGAATATTGAACTCTATGGAAAACTATTTACTACTCGGCTGTCCAAATGCCTGTCACGGTAACATGGGGCAGTCTACAAGCTACTATTTCAAGTTAGGAATACATGATATTTTGCCTTGGGGAGCATTCCTTTGAGTGCTAATTGTAGAAAAAGAAAATGCGGAACCCATTCTGACTACATTGGCAAAACACTACGAATAAAGAGAACCGGAACGGGCATGATTTTTTTTTTAAAGAAACAAATCGTATTATAGAAAAAACTATATAAATATAGAAAAAAACCTACAATACGTCTGGCTAAGGTACTGAGACACGAAAGACCCAGGCTTTCCCAAGCCTGAACCTCTCCTCCTTACCTTAGCCGCTGCATTGATTGTGTCACCCTGTCCCTGCCTTGCTACTTTCCAACGCTCGTTTCAA
>JAJMHT010000166.1:0-39661 GCA_030583145.1 Metschnikowia vanudenii
TAGATTGTAGATTGAAACTTATTAAGTAGAAAAAGTAGTTAAAATAAGAATGGCCTTTCCAAGAATAGATGTGGAAATGCCGGGGTTTATATATTGCGGTTTCCAGGAACGCGGTACGCGTTTCTGAAGGAAAAAAGGGGCTCGCAGGGTTTTAGCCAGCACCGTGTTTTAGCCAAACACTTATACTCTATCTGACACTGGTGAACTTTCGCCTTTATTACGTTGAACTGTTACTACACATTTATACAAGGGTATACTTCGACAAAATTACGCTGAAACCCCCTTAGAAGAAACCTTTGAGATTTAGAACCAGAAAGTCACCAGTCTTCAGGATTTATCTCCCTGGAATTCATGCTTACAAGATTGTATTACTGTTTTTACTCTTTTACTAAAAAGGCTAGTCCAGAAACTTTCTCTTCGCAGTGCAAAAGTACCCGTCTTGAAATAAGGATTAAAGGACCTCCTAAACTTTCAAAACATTAATTCTTAATATTTTAAAATAAAAACACTTATGTTTTCAAGTTCACATATCCTAATTTTTATAAGTTTCGTGTAGTCTACCCAGATCTCATATACTCCACATCTTTCCCAATACTGCAGGAAGTCTTCAGCTGGTTACTCTGTTTGCTGTACAACGCTTTTCATTAACCACCGATACTTCATGTGTACATATGGACTAGAGGAAACAAGTAGACATTTAGGAAGCTGCAGACACTCGAAGTTGAAAATGAGTTTTTTTTTTTTTTTTTTTTTTTGACATTTCATGGTATACGATGGAATTCACTGGCAATTTCTTCTGGCGTGTTTTTCTTGAATCTCGCAGAGAAGACGCGCATTTCGAGAGTCTGACCCCGTATTTGACAAGCACAAGCATAATACACAATAGTTAATCTCACTAGCTAGTCTCACTACAACTATTCACCAGCTGACATATAAGTCAATTGTTCTTGAAGGCCGCTTGTTATGCAAAATTTAACCAAATTTCGCAGTTTAAGCATAGATTTTTGATCTACCTAACCATTATACATCTATAAAATTGTTCTAGACTGGCCTGTTCTCGCTTTCGCACCTTGTAGGTTAGGAAAGTCCAAATCGGCAAGAATTCAAATACATGAAAAATACTTTGCTTGCACCTTTATCGTACACACCCAGTTGCTCCGGGAACAAGGTTTCAAGTATGAAAAGTGAATGAAAAAAATGCTTCAAAAAAAATAGATACATGAAAAAGCATGGGGATGACTCAAGCCCGGTTAACCACTTCAGAGCTTAGTATCGCTCCTATCAACAACATGCTTGATCAAAGAATATGCAATCGACACGTCGGGAGGCAATAAGATGGATTCGGGGTTTTCAGCAGCAGTAAGCGTATTGTTCATCAACTTGCGCACAAAAGAAATGTCAAACCATCTGGCATCCGCAAGCTCGCGGTCGTGACCAAGGTGGATGAGTTCATTGGTGCCGTTGAAGTCGACGATGGCCACACATCCAATCATCAAATTTCCTGGAAAGGGCCAAGGCTGAGTCATAAGTATCTGGATATCCGAACATGCCACGCCTGTCTCCTCCCAGATTTCTCTCTTGGTGGCCACCTCAACCGTCTCAGAAGGTTCCATGAATCCGGCAGTGCACGCATACATCTTGGAGTGAGCGTGACGTTTACTCAACGAAAGAAGCACCTTCGTGCGCTCCCTATTGGTAATTGCGGTAATCACCACCGCGTCGGTACGTGGAAAAGACACGTTCGATACTCTGGTGTTTCTGACCGGGCACGCGTATTTCTCCTCTGTACCAACAAGTACTTTTGTTTCGTTAGTGCACTTGAGTTTTCCGCCGGCATGGATACCTATGACCTTGGACCCACACCCGGGGCAGAAGCGATTGCGCCCAAGCCAGTCGAAGTACATTTTGCCGTGGCTAAAGAGACCTGCCTCCTCCATGGAGAAAGCCATGGTGTACTTTCGGGAATCAGTAAAAATCAAGTTTTCATTCCGGGTACCGTCTGTTCTATGGCCCACAACATGGCCATACACCAATGCCTTGGTTGCTGGCGAGTTTGTCACGTCCACGCCGAAGTATGGTATTCCACGGTACCGGCCCTGGTGGTCCAAGTAGGTTTCCTGCTCATACAGCTTCAACTGGTGGAAATCCAAGCCTACACTTTCATCTTTGAGACCGAGGAAAAGAAAGCTGGGCTTGCCGTTATCACGCAATCCAGAAGACTGGCTCTTGTTTTCTTCGGCCCACGTGTCCACGATCTGTTTCCATTCGTCAGAAGTATCTAGCAAACCTGCGGTCGTGCCCGCACCAGAAGTGTCCGGGACGGTGGCCAACTGGTCGGTGCCATTGGAAAGAATCACGAGTTTTCCGTTCTCCGACGTAGTATTTACAAGAGGATCTGCATTCTCGTAGAAAATGAATCTCGTTGAAGGATGTAATGCCGCATTGGTGATGAAATCGGAGTCTTCTCGAAGGAAAGACACTCGGTTGACCACCTCTTTGCCGAAATAGGGCACGGTGATTGCCAGATGCAGATCTGCCTTGACGTTGGCTTGGTTCATTTGGAAATATGCGTTTTTTCGAAGAGTGTTTTTCTGGCTGAGTGTCCTAACAGAAGAAAAAATGCCTGTCTTGTTAAATGGCCGGAGATAAGGACGCATCAACACTTAGTCAGCTTGTGTCGAGGGTCGCCATCGCACCTCTTCACGGTTCTCCATATATGCGCGATTGCTTCTGGTGCACCTGTCTTATCCGGACGATAAGAAAAGATGCTTTAAGGGACAGACGTAAGGGAATAGAGTTGTAGAGGGACTTAATATGATTAGATGTAGTTAGAGAGGAAGCATAGTGAAGTTTTTTGGTCTGGTATTTTTAATTTTTTTTGCTTGTTTGGAAGAAATACTCGCCCTTTGGGTCTATTCTTGCAGAAGGGCACTCGTCTCATAACAAAGCTTGGCTTGGAATATGGTGCAATGCTTTCTCCAGTTGAGCACAATGGCATCTCCACTGCCATGTTCACCCGTAGAATTTATAGCATCTACATTATTACCCATTCAAGTGAAGAGACTAGACAAGTAGTATGGGCGAAAAGTTAAACAAAGCCAAGATCCATTCAGGCACGGTGGAAAATGCTCCTACATAATCAACTTTTTGGCGAGAAAAGGGGGTTCTTTTATTATGGAGGGGAATCTACAGTCTACATCTATAGTAATGTTGAAAGGAATGCTCGTGGACGGTCAACGTTGAGCGGCCAGCTAATCCGCGCCCCTTTCGTTGCTTTTCCCTGGTTGTATAGTCTGGTTCGCCATGGTTTTTGTAGGCAAGCAGATAAAGTTGTCCAGGGCAAGTCCTACAATGTGTGAAAAATGCTGTAGTGCCGCCATGGGCTTGTTTCCATTGCAAAAAAAAAAAAGTGAAAAAAAAGAATGATAAATATGTACAGGTTCCTGGAATGTTAGTATGTTGCTGAAAAACACAATCAAGATAAATCCCTTATCTTTCAATCAGATAATTGTTATAAACAAGACAGTTTCCTCAATAGTTTTCGGAAGTCAAGCGTTCAAAATCAAGTTTGTTCATCAGGAAAAGAATGCAGGGAAAAAAAAATTAAACGTACCTTTTAGTTTTGTTGTTCTTTATCCGTGCCAGGTTTGTGGTGGTTGTCTAGTCTCGACTTGTTAGTATATGTCATGTGATGAAAGGCACAAACATCAGATATCTTAGATCTCTCCTCAAAGTAATTAGGAAGTCTAACGTCTGAAAATCTTTTTGGTTCATCAGCTTTGTGCGTAAGAGTCCAAAACATACCATAAGTATCGTAAACCTTGCTCGAATTTGTAGAGCTTTCAGTTGTATGGAAGCATTTTTGCCGGGTCACAAACCTACTTCAGCCTATGGTTGCACCCTGCTTGATGGCTGTGGGCAAACCTTTAATCCATGACTTGCCAGTTTTTTTGTCAATAATCACAAAAACACGACCAGATTGGCGCATACGTCCTGTACGGCCAATGCGGTGAATGAGATCAATGGATGTCTTGGGCAAGTCCATGAGAATCACATTTTTGATGCCCTGGAAGTTCAAACCACGCGCCATCAAATCCGTAGTCACCAAAACCTTGATCTGGCTCTGGTCCGGATCATCTTCAAGCGGTACGGAATGTTCAAGGAAAGGTGCGATTTTCATCCTTCTTTCATCGGCCGAGTCACGACCTGTAACACCCACAACATCCTCATACCGGTGTCCATATTTGGTTATCAAAGTTTCGACGAGAGGATCCACGTGTTTCTTCTCGTTGACGAAAATAATGATTCTCTTGACAAAGCCTGCCTCTGTTCCATCGTTGTGAATTGCATATAACGCCTGCGCTAAACATCTTGTCTTGGACCCGTGGTAAGGCGCCTGTTGCGCATCAATGATTTTGACGGCAATTTGTCTTGGAATCTTATGGATCAGCGGGGTCACAATACGGATGATCAGTTTCTCTTCCTTGAAGACGCGCTTAAGACTTTTCTCGAATTCTCGAGGAATAGTCGCCGAGCACATCACGAGATCTTTTAATCTAGGAAACCGCTGGATTACTGCCGTGGTGTCGACAAACCACGAGTCGTCCATGAGAGTATCCGCTTCGTCGATCACACAGTAGTCCACGTGGTTGAAGTATTTGAAAGGTCTTTGTGTGTTAGTGACTTCGGATAAACCTTCGATTTTACCTGGAGTGGTGACCAAGACGTCAATGCGGCGCGACTCCAATGTTTGAAAAAGCTTGACGTGAGATTCACCAGCGCCCCATTTAGCCACTTTGAGATTAAGACTGGTGGCGTTTTCAGGAACCTGAAGAAACTTGCTGTATTCCTCAGAGTCTAAGAATTTACGCGGAAGATCTGCAGCCAAGTCCAAGGGCATCGAAGCAGCCGCCATGGCAGTTTCATAAACTTGGTTTACCAACTCATGAGTAGGCAAGAGAATCACCGCTCTGACTAACTTGGCTGTTTGGGCCTCCTTGTATGCGTTCTCATTTTTCTTGAAAAGACGAAGGTCGTCCTCCTTGAGTTTGGAGAGTATCGATGCCAAATATGCCCACGTCTTTCCAGACCCAGTCTCGGCGGCGATGGTAAACACTTTCAACTTGTTAGACTCGTTTTCCTTGATTATATCATGAAGAATAACATTGCCTGTCTTCTCCAACTTTTGCGCAGAAACCTTGCGCGGCTGGTTGATTTTCTTGATGGCGGCAATTTGTACGGGCGATGGCTTGATGTCTAGCTGGTTCTTGTCCGACACATACGTGTTCTTAAAGTTGTAACTCTGTTTGATTTCCTTGATCATGGCCGCACGAACTGTGGGAAAAATCCGCAATGCGTCAAACGACGCAATCTTTTCAATCACACCCTCCGATTTCTCGATTTGGCCTTTTTCGGGCTTTTGCAACGACGCAAAATTTCCAAACGCAAACACCTTCTTTTTGCGACCTTGTTCTGTCGGGCTAGCATCGAGCCTCTTCCCTTTGCGAGAAGGAATCATCTGGTTTTTTGTTCGCGAGTACGAGCGCCACTGACAGCGACTTAGCCGCTGGAATGTTTCCCTAGAGGCATTTTGGGTCCATAAGGGTCGAGCATACACATTCCGAGCCCCGACATTCAACATAGTAGAAAGAAGAAAAAGGAAAAATTGGAGGGAAATAGTGAGGCCACTAGTGGCATATAAATGCGAACAAAGGTCGAGCAAAATTTTCATGGGTGCGAAGATGTTGCTGTGTACACGATTTTTGTTAGGGCTAAACTGTTGGCAGGGAGAGGGTTTTACCAGGTAACCATAACTTTGGTACATACACGACCAGACGTCCGTCTTGAAGATATTTTAAGATCAAATATTAAGAGCTCCTTTCCTAGATTTTAGCCGAACCTTTTGGAGTGATTTTACATAGGAGTAGATACACAGGTGGACGTATTCTCATATAAACGGGCAGAACCACCTCTAAAATACCGGCATCCTGTAAAGCGAAACGTATTTAACTAATTCTTGTCAACCTTTCCAACATAAACTGCACAAGTGAGGCATTTTAAGTTCAGTTATGGGTAAGTGGGCAATTATGGGCAATTATGGTCAATTATGGTCAATTATGGGCAGTTATGGGCAAGTGGGCAATTAAGTTGGGGTGTTACTTTATTATCAGTGCATGGAAACAGTTTGCCAGATCGAAACACTGCTTAGATCAAGCTTTTTGGATATCTTGGGCAATTAAAGAATAGGTTACCTATGAATTGTATTACTTTTCGGCAAAAACAATGGGAATTCTGTCTATGATAATATCATCATAGAGGGAACAGCCTAGGGATGGCTTGGGAACACACCCGTACACCCAGTCAGGTCTACACTTTTGACTCCGGCGAATTTTCATCCGAATCTGTCGCTTTTTGGTGTTTGTTTCTGGACTTTTTGGTCTATATGTACGGTAGGGTGTGTGACAAATTGAGCAAGCCAATTGTTTAGGGTATTTCGTGTATTTAGTGCACAATGCAGCCACTTCCTAACTGTTGAGTCAGACCTGAGCGAATCGCGGTTTGGCCCACGCCTGACAGTTGATGATAGGGGTTTATCAGGGATGGGTGATAGGTGGGTAGTATACGTTAGTTGGCCTTTCTTAAGGTTTCGATTGAGTTTTAGGCATCTTTTGTGGTGGGAAGGTGGTGTAACTCTCTTTTATCACAAAAAATCAATTTCGTTGGTGTCCTTTACCGTAACTGTATGGCATTCACGTGTATCACTTCTAACCTTATAAACGGTCGTGGATGACAGGACCAGGCAGCTACTCTTGGGGCTGAAGCCAGCTTCTTAAGGCCACTTTAGTTGAATGTACTGTATTTTACCCACGATTACCGATCATTGTCCCCTTTCAATTTCGTTCACAGCTTGGGATGATTATCTCACACTGAGTTCAGACCCAAGAGAAAAAACTTCTGAGGTTGTCTATAGGTGATGTTATTGCTTGTTTGAAACGAACCACTTTGGACTTCCTTGCAAGTACAAGACCATTACTGGACTCTGGCTGAAACTTTGGGACTGAGAGACTCGTGGAAATTTTTTCCTGTTTTCGCCAGTTGCAAGCTGTGTAATATGTAGTAATGCTGCAGTCTGCTAGTACATAAACTGGTGCTCTTCAATGGTAACATACGCGTACCTAGGCCACAACACATTACTAATTGGAAGGATTCCTTTTTATTAATTTTTTTTTATCTTCAAGATTAAAGCCTCAAATGTTCTTCTTCTATAACACGGCGCAAAAGAAGACCTCACAAAACAAAAAAAAAAAAAAAAAAAAAAAAAAAGAAAATATCTCACAAATTAAACTTACAAAATAACCTTACAAAATAACCTTACAAAATAACCTTACAAAATAACCTTACAAAAAAGAACCTAAACCTGCTGTATGAATTAACATGGCTTCCCGGGTGTGGCTTTTTGACAGAAATACACACAATCTTTCCTGGGTCCCGGTCAAGAAAAAGAACTTTTCGACTTCAATTAAATCAGTTAATGGAGATGAAGACATCACATATTAGGGGTGGAAAATCCGTTACAGGCTTATCCAGTCAGTCTGCCTTGCCCATGAATATGGTTGTGCGTGTAAGTACCATTTACATTAGAAGGGCACATCAAAGAACAGAAATCACCAAGCGAAAACCCCCTAACAACATATCTCAAGCACAACTGAAACAGCGAAGAACAAAAAAATAGAGACCAAAATCAAAAACTTCAAATCTAGCGACCATCTCAACACACACACCTAACCTTCTCTTTACTTAAAAAGTCCCCAAAATCCAGGTGATGGAACTCGCGCAAGCGCCGCGCACGTGACCAGCACCAGTAGGTGGAAAAATTTACTGAAACCAATCACCAAACGCAAAAATACGTCTAAAAAGCCCGCAAAAGCTGCCCCCACATAGCGTCATATAATGTTGAGATCAGCCGTCGCTAGAGCAAGCTTTCATAGCAAGTGCTATGCCGCTTCGGCGGCAAACGCTGTGCGTACTTTCTCGCTCACGTCACCGAGACTCGCCGTGGCCCCACCACCCAAGAAACAGTCCAAAGTCACGAGAAAGAAAGAGGTCAAGGAGAAAATCAAGAAGGGAGGAATGACCCATTTGAAGTTTGGTGAGGCTGTGAGACTGCTCAAGTACGAAAAACTTGCCATGGACGTGACTCGCCAGGATTTGGCTGAGTTATCTGTACACACGTTGGCCAAGTCCGACTCCACAGTGGTGACATACAATTTGCATGCAGAAAAAGCCCTCCGTGAACTCGGTTCATTCAAAAAAAACCAGAACCATGAGCTTTTCTCCAACCCCATTTCTATGGTGACAGAAAACACCAACAAAATACACGCTGGTTTCGTCGAAAGCATTGAAGGGCCCTCTTCTAGTAACCGAATCTGTCTTTTGGGCGAAAAAGGCTCGGGAAAATCCACCTTGATCTCCCAAGTTCAGGCCCTAGTTCTCTCCAAGTACAAGCAAAAGGCTGTGTTGTTACATGTGGACCACGCCGAGAGCATGGTAGACGGATCCAGTGACTACTTTTTCAACCCTACTTTGGGCAAGTTCCACCAGCCCATGTTCACTAAAAGATGGGTCAACAAGTTGCGCAAGGCCAACGAATCCGTATTCAAGCAAATGCCCTTGACCGAGGATGTGTCTTTCGTCTCCAAGAAGGAAACACGCGAGTTGAAAAAGGGCACACATACGCTATACGACTTTATCTTTCACAACCATGAGTTTGGCTTCTATGGTCCTTCTAATGCGTTCCAATTTTTACTTAAGCAGTTGCAAGCCCATTCTACGGATATCCCAGTGTTGGTGTCTATCGATAACTTCAACTCAGTAATCCGCAAGCCACATACTGAATATTTCCACAAGGACATGACACCTATTACCCTTGGAGAATTTGAGTTTGGCCACTTTATCTCGCAACTTGTCAGTGGCGAGTTCTCGTTCACTAAAGGTGGTCTTCTTCTTTCCGAGAGTAAGGATGCGGGCGAATGCAAGACCTTACGTGTGGGATTAGGATTGGAACTGCCAAACCCATATGATGAGCCACTGCAGTGTTACATGGACTTTGCTGAGCAAATGACTTTGAACGGAGGAGTCCAGCCCTTCGACGTCGTCAACATGACGAAAGCTCAAGCAAAAGAGTTTTTGTCGTTCTTGGATAAGGTTGGCGTGCTTCAAATCAGAGAATACCCTACGAAGGAATCGTATAAGAGCCTTGAAGAAGGTGCGGCTAGTCCTGGTAAAACGATAAACGTCGGTGAATACGTCAAATGTGAGGATAAAGATGCCCAATTTGAACGGATCTTGCAGTCGACGTTTTTTGCGTCTGCGGGAAACCCAGGAAGGTTTTTGAAGGTCAATAACTTGACATTCTAATATTGTAAATAGAGAAACCACGTGCATGCGGCAATAGAAACCACATTAATGTTTTTGCGGATACTTCATATTGGGGACCTTTCGTGAACTCATCATTAAAAGAACAATTGCAATAATAGATGAATGTCCAAAACTGGCTACCTGAAGAAGTTATTAGGGTGGAACGGTGATCAATTGTTTCAACCCATCCAATGAACAGAAATTCATTCGGCTTGGTGATTGCGCTTGAGAAAATGTCTTTAGAATTTGGATTATCATGTGTTCCTTAAAGTTTTTAGGTTTCTACGTTTAATCATTATGAATTTCTGACTTCAATACGCATATATCTGAAGTTATATTCGCTTTCCTAGCATTTTGCTCTTCAAAAAAGTTTGGTACTGACATCTTGGCATTCCAATTAATAATTTCTGCTTAACTATTGATGGTCATTAAGTGTTGATCATGGCATTCTGTCCTTTCGGTATAAGCGTCCTTATATCATTGGTCAAATTTTGACAAAAGTGGACATCGCCCGGAAAACTATCAGTCCAGAGACAACGAATCACTTCAGAAATGATCTTCAAAGCCCTCCGATACACAAGAGGACGACCTGGTGAATCAAAAACTGTGTATTATGCTAATGAAAGATGTGCTAATCGAAGAAAGAAAGAGAAATGTACTTAAAAAACGGTCTATGTAAACAAGGTGTCTTCCTCTCTCAAGTATTCGCCAATGTCACCTTGTCTGAAGGCCACAATGGCAGTGGGCTGCATGTTTTTCGTCTCGGCAGTGGATTTGGCAGATACACCAAAGCCGAGAGGCACATCATGCATCGAGTACACAATAACACCGGCATGTTCGGGAATATCCTCCGAAATACGACCCACGTGAGCCTTCAAAACATGGTTTCCATACAAATAAGGCATCTCACCGTTGGTCTTGATCCACACCTTATACTTGGCGTATTGGGCCAAGTATGGCAACGCGGTGATGTGCAATCTGAACTTTCCTGTCTTGGTGAATTTGCCAAAGCACGTTCCAAGAGCCATCAAACGGTCTCTTGACACACAGACGGCAAATTTGGCGATGTGCTCCGAGACATAGTACACTCTGTCTTTCTGTAGTCTGAAGACGTGAGGGTTTGTGGGGTTATCGATCAAGAACGAAATGTTTCTGCCCATGTAGTTGGCCAACTTCTCAAAGACAACCTTTGTTTCTTCTTCCGTCAAGGATCTCATGGCTCAAGTTGTATTATGTGGTAATATGGGACGATCTGGTTTGGTCGTTTCACCGTGAAGATGTACTTTTTCACAATTTTTCCGCATACACTTCTGGGGCATGGTCACGTGCGCGAGAGATGCCCTTCGGTTGATGGTTTTTGGTGGTATCGTGGAGACATCCAAATTGATCAAGGTGGGTGAATTTTCTTTATCTGACCTTTTTTTCTTGTAATTATACTGTCAAAAAACATATTGAAGAGAAAACTTAAATCTTTTCTGCCATGGAAATGTGATTTATTTTTTCCTCTTTTCGGTGTTTTGACCCGGCCAGCTTATCTTGATGGAACCCCATCGCGCACTGTTGTGGTGTCAGGAAAGTTATTTTTTCGCAACCAGGATGCGTGTATCCCAGTATCCTCTCTATAAGGATATGCCAGGTTTCATTCTCTGTTTTTTCTGTTATTTTTTGGGGTTTTTGGGGTTTTTGGGGTTTTTGGGGTTTTTGGGGTTTTTGGGGTTTTGGGGTTTTTTGAGGTTTTGGGTATTTTGAAGGTTTTGGTTTGATCTGTTTCTGGTCAAATGGATTTTTTTCGTTGTATCGTTGGAGCATTAACACCCATCAAGCGGCACAAGTACATTTTTGGTACATAATCTGTACATTAGTAATAGAACAACAATTGCCAGCCAATTTGACCATCATTTAGGTGTCTTGCAGCCACTCAAACAAAATACTCAAAGCTTGATGGCACAAAATCATTTTTCGAGAGCTTTTGAATTTCCAAATAAGAGTTTCCCTCATTTTAATTATACCTTAGATGGAAGCACCCGAAAAGAGAATTGTTTTTTTCGGTATGAGGGTCCAAAATTAGATTAGACCATTCAAAGAAGTCACGTTGAAAACATTCTGTGGTTTATTCTTAGAACAGGTGGGGTTTCCGGAGAAAAGGGAAACAGTTACATTTTTCCCTGACGTGAGACCTAGAAATACCTCCCCCAAATTGTGATTTTCTTGTTTCTTTGCTCTTTCATGAATACTTTGTTTCTTTCACTTGCGTTTACATCACTTCCAACTCAAACTTGAAGTTTCCTATCTACAACTGGTCGGGAACGGTTATTGGTGGCTATTACATTCTCCAACATTCATTTTCAAATGCGGCAACATCTTGAGCAACCCCGCAAAAATGGCCATATTCATGAAACGTCTAATTTTGTAATAGTAAACATGAATTTTCCATCTTGGGAATTCATGGTCATTGTCATACTTCGAAATCCCCGCTCCTATCCAAGTCCTGCGTTATGAGCCAGGATTGTTGATATCGGCCTCATATTAAGTTTTTTCCTGTCACCGAAGAACTTATAACTATAAAAGCACATTTACTTTCCACATGTTGGTTTTTCTTTCCTATACATTATCAATCAAAATATAATACTCAAGAGAAAAATGAAATTACTGAACATTTTACCATTTGTCGCATTGGCTGCTGCTGCTGCTGCTGCTGCTGCTGCTGAGAAGCCGGTTACCGGGTATTTGTACATTCCTGGAGCCGATACCGACATGGATCAACCTTTAAGCATTAGAAGTATTCGGTTAGTCTCAGCTGGCCAAAAACAGTTGTTCAACTTCTATTCTGAGAAGGGAAGACTTTTGGTTCATAGCGGATTTGGTCAGTCTGACAATCTTGATTTTGAAACAGAGAAGAAAACGGGCGTCCATGTCATACCACCTTCCAACTTATCCCTTTACAAAGGTCAGACTTTTGACGCCGAGCTTGATGCCGAGCTTTCGGGCAAGCTTGTCTTGGACAGAGACCCAGATGAAAACTTTTCTATGGGTCACCTGACGTTCGAAAATCCTCACAGGTATATAAACTATCGTGGACAAGACTTTGAGCTCTGCGGTGATAACCTGATTGCGCTTGATGGTCGTTGCGCCGGTGGACGTAAAGTAAAGGTGGCCTTCCAACAGCTTATTGGGGAGGCGGAAATGGGTGGCTAAAATTTGTGGTACCCCCAGACTATGATGGATTTATATTGTTATGAACGTATAGTGTTATGAACGTAGGTACTATAATACACCGCAGCCAAGCCCTTTAAGATAAACATGTAATTGTAGCCCCCTTTGGGGCCACGTTTTTATGACATAAAAGTATCAAAAATAGGAACCTTGCTTTTTTTGAATGAAATCTCTTTTCTAAATAATCATGATCACGGCACCTTGTGTTGCAACCATATTCAAAACGCTAGTGTGTTTCGCAATTATTGTGCTAGCAAATTATTTGAAAATAAAAAAAATAGCGCGGTGAATTTTCCGTTATTTTCTCAAATACTCTCAAATATCAAACTTTCAAACACTATTCAATTTCAAGCCGTTTAAGGAGAGTCCACTTAGAAGCATTGGCTTTTTTCTTTCCCCTTCTGGTGTGAATTATGTCTGTAACCAACAGAGTAGATTACTTTGATTATGGTGGCACCTTTTATTATATTTATGTATCCCTTGATATTGAAAAAAACTTTGAAAACAGCTTTCTTTCGAAATTATTAACCCAAGGAACTTCTCTCGGAGATATACTGAAAGAGTTTTAGGGGAATCGGACGGTGGTTTCCTAAGACAAAAGTCTACGTCGTCTCCTCAATAAAGGTACTATTCCAACGGAATTTCTACAGTGCCTCTATTTGAAGTATAAGACTTATCATCCTTCGTGGATTTTAGTTAGTATCCTGCGCCTATTAATTTACTGATTTGTTGTATTTTATCTTCGCTAATTCTGACAGAACATTGAATGTCCCTAGGCTTGTCGCATGTTTCACCCAAGATACAATACACTTCACAAAAGAATAGTATTATGAGAAGATAAGTAATACTACTAGAATATTTTACAATTATCACTTGAGTCTCTCAGAATGCACTAAATGAAAGCCACTGCTTGTGAAACTTTTGTAAATTGTCAAACATAAAACTGGCATGCTGGATTGGGCATTGCCCGCTTCGCCTCTCGAGAAATTCCACCATGGAAAGAAACCTTTTCACTGATGGGTTAGTGTTCAAGGTAAAACTTTAGTAAATAGAATTGTAATACTTTAAGCTAGGCATTATAAGGTCATAATAAGAGAAATTCTTGAGTACTTGTAACTTTGCATAATAATGATGCTACAGTGCATCTGCTCCTTAATATCATTATTGAAAAAGGAAAAAAAACCATCTTCACTGTCACTCGACTCATGTGAAGTTTATTTAAAAAACGGGCGCTCTTTTGGACAAACAAATTTCCCTTTTCGGGTATTTTAATTTTAGTTTATTTCTCTGAATTATTCGTGTTCGGCCAGCAATCCTAATACAATACGAACTCTGCCTGAATTATTGAGTGTGACATTACGGTCTTTCATAGCTGCGCAAAGTAAAAACTCAAGTCATCTAGAGCGAGTTTCGTTGAGCCCAATGGGCCAAAATAGTCTAATGATTTTCTGAAATGGACTTTGACAATAGAATTAGGTTACACCTCATTTTGTGAAACTTGATTCTATCGCTGTTTTATTATTTTCTGTGGATCAAATGGGCAACATTTAGTCAACACGTGAGTAATTGTTTTGAACTCGGTTCGGGTCCCAAGTGTCTTAAATGGCTACTTTAGCTGTATAAGAGGATTGCATTCTTCCCCTTAATCAATTGTCACCTCTAACCTTTCTCCCACCCATTGTGGCGTTTCCTAATGAACATAACATTGGCTTTGATTGTTTTCTTCTCTTATGCAAGAATAACTCTAAGTTATGCCAATAATAATTACAAAGAAACATCACTTATTCATCCTACACTAAGTCCACCCGAGATTTATGGCATTGAAATCACGATTTTCAATCAATTTCTACCCGAGGACAGTTATGTGTATCCCAGTCATGACGATGGGCACACCATAAATGACCCTTTGGAAGAGTTTGTCTCACGGTTAAAAGGATATTTGCTTGATACACATTTTGAAGTATTCGGGTTCGAACTGGCTGCAGAAAACCTCCTGCGTGACCTTGCTCACAGCACAAAAATGGCCACGAAAATGGCCCGCAGTGAAAATGTCTCCTATCAAATCAGCTTTTCCCATCGCATGTTTCTGACTATGGTGGAAGCCATCGAGATGTTGAGATACTATAGTGCTAAAGGTGGAAATGATTTCCGTTTAGCCCGCAGCATCATTGACCTCAATGTACGGCTTTTGGCTTTTTTCAACTCTTATGGATTTCCAGACCCGCAGATTCCGGCTTATGTATATAAGTTGAAGAAATTAAATGGTCAGTTTCAAGAATGGAAATTAGAGTTTGAGTCCTTGTCTACAATACTGTTTAGCTTACGCATGATAATCAAGAGGCAGTTTACTCAGGCAGAACAGACAATTAAACTTTTGGCAAGCCATTTTCCCAAATGAGTGTGTTTCTTGGGAATGTGATGTTTGGTAAATCGAATGTCATTAGCTGTTGTTAAAGGCATAGGGTGGGTATGGTCGGAAGTTTAGTGGGAAGTGGACCTTTGAAACGAAAAAAAACTTTGGATGGATAGAGAAGAAAAACGAAAGAAATAATTCCCAGCCCCCAGTTCGGAGAGTGAGGATTGACCCTAGCCTTAGGAGAGAATTCAAGAAGGAAATTTAGAATTCTTGAAGATTTTGACATCTGAAGAAATTTTTTAATTCCTTTATTATCGTAAACCTCTACCATAAATGGAGAAACCCCCCATTCGAATAATTATATTTAGCAATAGATATACTTAAATTGCTAAGGTGCCCCCAGAATTACTGTGCCAAGATGATTTTCACAGTAAGTGAGATATCTCAAAAACAAAGAGTAAAGCCAAAACCAGGAAATAAAAGTATTTCTTCTCAAATATTGAGTAATTTCATGATGTACTTATTAAAGAGGTTGCATAATACCATGAAGAAACACTTTTGAAGAAGACTGGTCTGAAAAGAGATTCTTTTTTCACCGAAACAAAATTGGAAAAAACTTAAATCGGCCCTCTTTGACATGCAAAAGTGTCTTAGTTGATCTTAGCTTTTGCAGCTAATAAATTATCTTAGGGATGATACCTTAGCCAGAAGTTATAAAAATGTCTTTTTGAATATTCTTGTACATAAGGGGAAGTGCTTACTATTGTGTAGCTGAATCAAATTCACCCACCAAAGGTTGGATGTGCTTAAATTCATGGGGATCAGTGTGGACTCTTGTAAGTACTGATCCATGTGTTCCGAGAGAAAGACAAATTGTCAGACCTGACTATTGGAGACGATTTCTAAAAGAAAAAAAACGCACTTTACGATGTAAGCTAAAAAAGAATAATTAATTGTGGCAGTTTGTTTCTGAAATTTACTCGAATTAAGAATCTTCTATAATTCAAATATGACAAGTGAGGATGCTGGTGGAACTCTGTAATGCGAGATCTGCATGTTCGCGTCAAAAGATACATTCAATGTATGTTTTAATATAGGTCCTCAAAACTGTCATCTTTTTCTTCTTTAACCAGTTTGCTACAGTAAAGAGACGATTTTAACCTCCTAGGTTTTATCTTTCAGAAATTGTAGTTTTTAGGTTTTTAAATCTTTCAAGTTTCGAGTTTTAGCAGTACGTCGTGTACATGAGCAAATTATTTGCGAAATACTAAAAAACCATGAAAGTAACCAGATTGAAATAGGGCTGTAAAAATTTACACACATTAATTTCAATATATTTCGAAACCCAAACTAAGACCTCTTTACTTCCAAAGAGACGAATTATCGCGATTTTGGTGTTTTTTTTTTGGTGTTTTTTTTGGTGATTTTGGTGATTTTGGTGATTTTGGTGATTTTGGTGATTTCGGTGATTTTGGTGATTTTGGTGACTTTGGTGATTTTGGTGCCATCCTCATCTGCAATCACGGTTGAAGCAGGTATCCTGGTCAATAGACATACCAAATTAAACCAAACACCATGACCATGATTGGCGAGTGAAAGTAAGTATTAAAGCACCTGAATTTGTTTCAATCAGATCCAGAGCTACTCAAGCATTTGAGACATCCGCCTAAATATATGATGTTATTTTAGAAGTAAAATATATGAAGAATGCACCTACTGCGTCCGTTCCCATGTTCGTTATGTGCGCATCACCGGGCTCTTCGCGGGCTCTTCGCGGGTTTTGGACAGAGGTTTTTTCCTAGGTCATCTGCAATAATACATTCAAAAAACAGAAACAAAATGTCCGGCCAGAAGAGAACAGGCAATGACATGGTGGAAAAAAATCACGGGACTCTTGACAATGACGCCAAAAGGCAAAAGCATACCGAGGAATCCGAAACCAAGCCAAAACACATCTCAAAGAGGGACCGTCAGACCACGTAGGTAAGTTTGAATGCTCACCCGTTGTTTTAGGTCAAGCAGATAATGTCAAACCTAAATCAATGTAGAAACACCCAAACGTATACTAACACTCTAATCAGTGAATGGAAACCTTTGGTAAATGCAGATGGAACACCCGTTGAGAAATCGGAAAGGAAACCAAAGAAAAAAGTTGCATGTATGATCGGATACTGTGGAACTGGTTATAATGGTATGCAGATCCAGAATAACCCCGACGTCAAGACCATCGAGGCTGAAATCTTCAAGGCGTTGATTGCTGCGGGCGCTGTGTCGAAGGAGAATTCGACCGACTTGAAGAAGAATGGGTTCATGCGGGCTGCCAGAACCGACAAAGGTGTCCATGCAGCAGGTAATGTGATCTCATTAAAGCTTATTCTCGAGGACGGCCTTCTTGAGAAAATCAACGCTAATCTTCCAGCTCAGATCCGTATGTGGGGAATTGAGCGTGTCAATCGTTCATTCGACTGTCGTAAGTTGTGCTCCTCGAGAATCTATGAGTACCTTTTGCCCACCCACAGTTTGCTTCCTCCCAGACCAACAAGCAGCTTGTTCAACTTGGTTGAAGCCAGCAAAAAAGAACACCCAGGCGTGCTCAGAGAAGATGCCGATCAGGAATGGTGGGCCTCCACGCGTGCTGCAATCGTAGCCAGCGGCGTTTCCGAGGAGGAGTTGGCTCAGGTATTCGAAAAGACTGCAGAAACTTCCTTCGACCAGGACCAAGATGAGAAGAATAAAGAATACCATGACGAAAACGGCGAAGTGACTGAATGGGGAAAGCTTGTGAGGCGTGTGCGTGGAGTTGAGAATTCATGTAGAAAAGATTACAGGGTCAGCGACGAAAAGCTCCAGTTGTTTAGAGACGCCATGAAACAATACGAAGGCTCGCACAACTTCCATAACTTCACGTTGGGAAAGACCTACAAAGACCCAAGCGCACAACGGTTCATGAAGGGCACGTCTGTGTCCAAGCCATTCATCATTGAGGGCTCTGAGTGGATTTCCATCAAGATCCACGGTCAGTCATTCATGCTCCACCAGATCAGAAAGATGATTAGTATGGCTACGTTAGTTGTGAGGACCGGATGTCCTATCACGCGGATCAGTGACTGCTTTGGACCGGCCAAGATCAACATCCCAAAGGCCCCCGCATTGGGCTTGTTGCTCGAGTGTCCCGTATATGAAGGTTACAATGAGAAGTTGGCTGATATGGGATACAATAACATTGAGTTTTCTGGCTATGAGAAGGAGATGAACGAATTCAAGATGAAAAACATCTACGACAAAATCTACGCCGAAGAGATCAAAGAGAACGTCTTCCATGGCTTCTTTGAGTTTCTTGATACTTTCAAGGGTTCGGGTGCCACGAAGGAAGGTAAGCATATCTTTGACTTTTTAGGTGCTGTGTTTAACAATCAGTTGGAGAATAAGGAGGCGACGAAGAAGACCCAGACGCTGAAGCCCCAAGACAACGTGGACTAGATGCTTCATGATGGCATGAGCTTGGTGTTTGCAACAATTGCGATTCGAGCATTTCTGACTGCCCTCTCTTTCAAAAGATGAATACCCGACCTCGGACGGCGTTCAATTAAACTTTTTGAAAAGTTAGAAATAACTATATGTATACTATCTGATCGTTAAATCTGACGAGTTTGAGATGAACAACTTGCCCATGAATTGCTGCCGTACATGAATTAGTTGCACTCCTTTCAGGACTACGACATTTCTTCCTCTAATATAGTGTGATATAGTGCCATATAACCTGGTGTAGTGTACCACTTTAGGGAATTGGCACCAGGGCCTTTGTCACTCAATGCCAGAAAAATTTTCCCTTCCCAACTTCCCAACGGCAAATGACCTCCAAATCTCCCAAATTTTGTCTTTATACAGAGTCATCACTCCTCAAGTCACTCCTCAAGTCACTCCTCAAGTCACCTCAAGCCTACAATAAATGCCATATTGAACCAACATACATGGAAAAGAAAGAAAAAAAAAACTCTAAATATGATTGTCTCGAAACCTCAGCTTCAAAAGTAGTCAAATGATCTTATTTGTCAGTGGTCTCTTTCAATGGTGGTTGTGGTCGAAAAGGTTCATGAGTATTTTCTTTATAACGATATCGTGAAATGCGGTGTATTTTATTATAAGAAATAGGAATGAGAAAGCCAGGTCAGATCTATTATAAATAGGGATTTATAAGAAGGCTATAGAAGAGTTTCTTTGCCCTTGGTGGAATTTTGTGTAATTCTCTCTCAAAGGGAGTTCATCCCAGGTTTAAGATACCCCATCGAGTCTTCGAAGTTTTTTCGAAGGGTTTTCAGGCAATTCTCTCAAAGTTTCCTTCCAATTGAACAAAGGCCTAAGAAGTGGAAATGAATGAAGCCGGATTTTCTTCTTCGAAACGAAGAGATGTCCTCTTCATGGCCTCCCTTCAAATTTTGCCTTCGTATAGTGACGTGAATCAGAGTTACTGGCTGCAATGTTGTATGTAACCTCACAAAATGACTATTAAGTTTTGAAAAGGTTGAAGCAATTTTAGTTTGTAACTCTCAAAAGCTTTGATGTTTAGTCGCTCCGTGATTACAGCACACGTAAGAATCAAAAGCAGTTTTGAAAATGAGTATCGAAGCTCGAATTATTTTCCTAGCATGGATTCAGGAGAAATCTAAATGGCTTTTATTACCAAGTAAAATGAAAGTTTTCCATAATTGACAAGACACACTGAACAGAATATTCAAGGTTTTTGTTGACTGCCACATTACCATCATATCCATTAATGTGGGAAGTTTACCGAATAAAAAGCGAGTGCTCTATTTTATTATGCTTGTTTTTGAACAGCATCTGTAACTCAAAACATGGCGAGATGCCGTCTGCGTTGCCTAGACAGACATGTTCTTCTGGCTATAAGTCGTTTGGTCAGTCTTCCATACAGATTGAGTTCGGTTTATACAGACTATTTAATAGAGCTGGGAGCTGCTAAATCAACCTTTAGACAAATTATGGTGTTATTCATTCCTTAATAAGTGATACAGGAACTTAATATTCAATTCTAAGAGACCCCAATGAACCTCCATGATTGCGAAGGTATTGAAAGTCTTTTACTAATGAAGTGTCAGATTTTTCCTACATCTGTCAGAAAGTACTTCGCTCATCAGGGGAAATAGTTGTACGTTTTTTCCAAATTTCTCATTGCAGCCCCATAAAACTCTTCGAATTATTTCTTCAGTTTGGGAGCTTCAGTGCCATAAGAAGTGGTCTCTCCATCCAGGCAACTCGTTGGGGGTATTCCTCCAGAAACTCTAAGTATCCTTCTGCTCGGTAGTTAAGTCCCCAAACAAGTTCCAGAAAGTCATAGTTGCAATTCTCATCTGGACCACCTTGAGACGCCAAAAATTAGACAATAGCTCTGAATTGTTCAGTGGCAACAAGATATCGGTGGCAGTATTCATGTTTTCAAAAATAAAGTTAATTGTCCTAAGGTGGTTAAAGTAATCTTTGTCTTTAGTTGAAGCCCACTGACTCTGATGTAAGATATTAATTCGAAGATATACTCCAAGCTTCAGTTTTTGCTCATTTCACCTTTGAATTTGACCATGATTTTCGAAGATTCTATTTTTAAGCCATGGCTTGTATCAGGTATCTCAATTTGGTCCAGTGGCGAATTTGAAACAGCGAATTCTCGAAGTGCAACTTTAGTTGTTGGAGCTGCAACTAACAGTAAAGATAAGATCATTGTCGCAAGGAAAACAAAGTTTACTGTTATTTGCAAGAATTTCTGATGATATTTGGTGGTATATCCCATCAAACAGACACGGGCTCCCGCTGGTTTATATATATCACCACGGTTCTTGTTAGCTACCATATTCGTTGGTACGACCCAATCCAAAGATGACCTCTTGCTGTTTCGAATGTGGTCATTTTCTCCAGCTTCAGAATTCAGTTTCGTATAAAATGAAAATTTGATTTGCGGTAAAATGGTTGAATATGAGGAAAAACAGACCTTAACAGAAGGTACTGGTTCTACATAACTAATTAGGGGCTTAATGCTTGTTTAAATACGTGGTTTGATAATTGAAACCTTACAATGTGTGACATACTTGAGAGAGAAACGATAGACTTAACGAAAAATTGTCCATGACTCAACACCAAGTCTAAAACTTTGAACGTGGTACTTGAGAACATACATACATATATATTGGTTAAATATCGCTAAAAGGCTTGAAAAATGACAGTCAATAGAAACGAATGACAGTGCCGACTCCATGTTTTCTATTGTTTGTGTCAAGTACGGGAAAGTCAACGGCACTCATGTGGACGAGCTAAATCTACACAAGAATATTACATAGTCAAGAAATTAAGCAGTATTTTATATTTCCACTATGGATAAAATATGTCCGCTAGCCAGTTTTATAAAGTGTATGTCTTAGAAAGATGATCGCCTCACACAAGGGCATAATCAGCGGGAAGATACAACTAAGACAGCTTCGTCAGAAGCACTTGTAATTTGTAGTATACTTGATACACGCCAAGAAGCAGCGCGTATAGACTGAAAAATTTCTCTAGATTAGATTAAATTTTGCTTAGTTATACTCGCTTTATACGCGGGACTTAGATCCATGCGGGATTAGCGTTTGGCTTGTATCCACGTTGGGCAGAATCTCCTTGGTCAAAAGACTGATGAAACGTAGCGTCGGCAAATCTTCCGCTTCCTAAGTTTGATGCTTGAAGCATGGCGCTCTCATCAAGATTCTTAGGGTCAATTGATTGACGGCTCATCTGTTGCACTTGAGGAGCTGGGCTCATTTGAGAGTTTATTTTGGGAGGGGATGCATGCATTGGGTTCTGCTGATGGTGCTGTAGCTGAATCTGTTGTTGGTGTTGTTGATGTTGCTGCTGCTGTTGTATGTGTTGCATCTGAAGTTGCTGCTGCTGTTGCTGTTGTAGTTGTTGCTGCTGCAGTTGTTGTAGCTGTGGAATTGCTTGATTCTGTTCAAGTTGACCATCAGCTTTTCCTTGCTCTCTCTGTCTCTCCTGTTGAAATTTGTACAAAGTCCAATCGAAGACGTAGTCATACCTGTAGTTCTCTCTTTTGAACAAATCTCTGAACAAATTTCTCAAGTATGCATAGTTTGGCTTATCATCAAATCTCAAGTTCTTAACGTAGTTCATGTAATCCAAGAATTTATCTGGCAAGCCTTTAGTCAAGACGTCGTTTGGAATGGTCATTTTCTTCTCCATGATCCTGTCGTACTTTTGCCTCTTTGTGGCAGCTTTCAATCCTTGCCATGGCAAAGAACCACGACAGAAATAAATCAAGACATATCCCAATGACTCCAAGTCGTCTCTTCTAGACTGTTCGATTCCCAAGTGAGTGTTAACAGAGGCATATCTGGCAGTACCGGTCAAGTTTTTGTTCTCCCTGTAAGGAATGTGAGCATGGGTTCTTGGATCTCTATATTTTTTGGCTAGTCCAAAATCAATGACATTAACTTGAGAGCCGCGTCTGCCGATACCCATCAAGAAGTTATCTGGTTTAATATCTCTGTGAATGAAACAACGGGCATGAATGTACTCGATTCTGCAAATGAGCTGGTCGGCTAAAAGCAACACGGTTTTGTAGGTGAACTTACGGTTGCAGTAGTTGAACAAGTCTTCTAGAGATGGACCCAAAAGATCGATAACCATTGCATTGTAGTCGCATTCGGTACCATACCAGCGGACGAAAGGAATGCCGACACCGCCACTCAAGGCTTTATAAACCTTAGCTTCGTATTCCAATTGAGGGTGTTTGGCTTTGACGTTCTCCAACTTGATGGCAATCTCCTCTCCGGAAATCACATTTGTGCCCAAGTAAATGTCACCGAAAGAGCCCGAGCCAATCTTTCTGCCGATACGGTACTTCTTTCCAACTCTCAAGTCCATCATTTTTGCGTCAGTCTTAGAGTGATGCGATGAGACGGAGTTATTCATAATAAGGTAATCTGCGGTGTTCTTTTGTTATGGAACCGCAGGCGGTAGGTAAATATATCCAAGGTTGCTTTTTGTGGTCTGTGACGTCGAGGCAAAAAATCCACTATTTAAAACAATACAAAGCAACTTGAGAAATATTTTTTTTTTCTTCTTTTAAATGAGGTGCTTGTTGGCGCCGGGAATTCGATATTACAGAAATTTGGATGTTCTGGACGAATGGTATAAGAAAAAGGTGGTCGTGAGTCTGGTTTTAGATGTTGGGATGGGGAATTGCGCTCACAATTAAAAATTGGATGAATTTGTATGGGGACACAAAAAAGCAAAAAAAAAGAAAGAAAAAAAAAATTCAAAGAGGACAGCGGGTGAGAAAATCGGGCCCAAAAACAAATAATGCTCGTTTAGGGATCAAACGAAGTTGCGCCTGCGCCCCGGAATAGCAGCGGGAACCAAATGTAAAAATAAAAAATAAAAACGTAAACCGAAAACCGAAAACCGAAAAACGAAAGCCCGAACCAAAAAATGTAATGTATGAACTTTGGCAAGTTGGTGGCTCTTTATTATCGATGGACACACCCGAGCTGTACTATGGAAGGCGGGAAAAAAAGGTGTGGAGGAAAACAAAAAAATAAAAAGAGGAAGAATCACAACGGGGAAAAATGGGAAATTTGTACATGGAGATAGGCGAGAGGGCAGAAAAATTGGCCAAGCGAAGAAGGCGTCCTTGAAGCATATTATTGTGGAGCGCACGACTATTTCCTAAATTAGTTACATATCCACCATGGTGGATGTGATCGGGATTCCGCTGACAAATAAAAACGTAAGATGGGAGAACGAGAGAAGAAGACTACGAAAGAGATTTAGTGATATCCCCAGATGGTCATCTCCTGGGGAAAAGGATATTTCTTCAATTTCCCCTTTTTTTTTGGAAAATATGGATAGAAAATGACAAACATAAAATAAAAAATGCTGAAAATATTCAACATTCAACATGAGCAAAAGACGCGATGTTCAGGAAGAATGCATTTTTCCCGTTTAGACCTTCGGCTTTTGAGCACCTTTCGCGCAGATGATTGATGAAATGGTCCAGCGCGGATAAGTGGTGTGAGGGTGATTGGCTAATCTTACCAGGACTTGGGTAGTTGGTTATGAGAAGCCACAGACCCACAGGGCTCACAGGAACTCACCGGAGCCACGAGAACACGAAAAAAGAGAGGCCCATGCATAGAAAGCATATTCGAGAATGTGCCCAAATTCGGTTCGGTCCAAAGAACCGTTCTTGGAAAGGATTGGAAAGTATTGGTTCTCTATAGTGCTTTTGATTTACATTTTTTGTCGTTCCATGTTTGACTGACCTCGTCCCTTGCCATGAAAAGCAGCCAAGACAAACAACTCAAAACCACGCGGGTGAGAATAAGGATCGTCATTGGGCAAGGAATTGGAGGGATGCGTGGCAAAATCCGTGGCAACATTGGTGGCAAAGTCCGTGGCGGTACTCCGAGCGTTGCGATCTAGACCCATCAAAGTTGTACCAAATCATAATCATCAGACTTAGGGTGTAACTGTCTTTCGGCTTAAACTGGTCGAATGTGCATTGGCATGCATTGCGCCAGTCATCAAACAAAACACCTTAAATGGAAATGTAACAGCTTCGCGGCGTTGAAAAAACTGAATGGACCTGAGAACAGGTGCCAACAACTTGTCCAAGGAATCCCATTTGACAAACAAGCAGAAAGTCAGTGAAAAGTGAAAAGTTTCCCCATGGCTCAAACTATTTTCCAACTGCAATATTTTGTAATAACATTGTGCTGGTTTAAAGTGGAGCATGTCAAAGGCCTGTTCGCCGGCCGAAAGCCAACTTGACGGTTTCTTCGCAATTGACCGGCCGTAAGAGTCAAACTACATTTCAGTACTTTTGAAAGTGGATTCATGCGCTGAATGTGAAAAGTACACCACAAGATTTAAAAAAAAAAAAAAAAAAAAAGTTCTTTCTCTGTCCACACACAGAGATCTCCGCTCTGTATTTTTTTTTTTATCTAATGCGGAGTTACGTGGTCCCCTACCACCTTCAAGATGCGGTAAGATCCAGTGTTGGGCAGAAGTGCAACTCCAAATGCAACACTGCACTTCTTGTCAAGCATGGAAATCTGCGTGATTTGGATTGAATTATGGTTTTAGCTTTTTTTACTGGTCTGTCGCCTTCTCATATTTGCACCTGTCTTTAATTCTCTTATTGATTCTCTTTTGTTTCCTCCTTCTTTCTCTTTCTTTTCGTCCCTTTCATTTATTTCTCTTCCATTCTATTTTAGTTTCTTGTGGTTTCCCTTTTTCATCAAGATATCCTGTCTATACCTCTGACAACATGTGCCTTTTCCACTGTGGAAAAAAAAAGTTTCTTGGGGAACCCTCCGTTCAGTGTGTAAGGCCTACTCTGCTGTATACATCACACTAAGACGAGGATGTTTTTCCTTTCTGTCAAGTCAACCTGACACACCTTTCTCAAAAGTCATTGAAACAATGGAAACGCGAGTTGGGTTTTATGAAATTACTTTATTAATTAAAATGCCAAGGGGTTCTAGCGAATCAAGTACATGTATCAGGAAAAGAGAGATCATATCGTCTCCGCTTACGCCTCAGGCGTTTATTTTTCAGCCGAATCCACAGCTCCTGCAGTGGCAGTGGCGGTGGCGGTGGCAGCCGGGGCGGTGGCCTCGGTGGTAGTCACGGCGACAGGCTCAGTGGTGGGATCAAGCAGAACCTCAGGCGCGGGCTCGGGTGCCTTCACAGCCGCATCTTCACCACTGATGACGGCAACCTTGTCACCACTTGTGTCGACAACATTTTCTGCCGACTTTTCTTCGCTTTTCTCACTAGCTTTTTCTGGTTGAGCACCTACGGGCCGCCTAAATTTCTTCAAGAACTTCAGGAAAAACTCGTTACGTTTGGCGTCGCCTGCAACGGGTTTTTTGGATTTAGTCCTCTTGAACAGGCTCCTCCTTTTGACCGCGCCGTTTTCTGCATCCTCCCCGCCTGTCTCGCCTGCACTACCGTCTGCATCTTGTGCGGATTCCGAAACTTCTTGAGCAGTGTCACGCGTGGCTCCCTCTTCGTGATCCCCAGAACTGGCTAGTGTTACTTCGGCATTATCAGTAGCACTTTCATTTACTCCCTCACCAGAATGAACTCCCGCACCAGTTGAAGCGGGGGCATTTTCTGAGTCGCGAGTTCCCTCGTCAGTCTCGGCCCCAGTTCCGGCCGCGGCGGTCTTACCGTTATTTTCCGCCACATCCTCCTTAGAATCCGACAAGAAGATTCGAGAGGTTCTCTTTAATTTGTCTTTGATACCCATGGTGTAGATATTTCTCTTTGGTCAATCAATTAGCAAAAGCCACTAAGATTCGTCAAGGCAGAAAACACAAAAAGCAAAATGAATATTCTGGAAAAATAAATAATTAGTTGAGCACACTTGTTAACAGAATGTTCTTCTTGTTATTGTTGAGGGGGTTTTTTTCTGGCCTTTGGGAAAATGGATGTGCCATGCTATTTATATTTCTGCCAGGGGATGCATACGTGGATATCAACGCAAATGGGGATCTCCTCCCCTCTCCCGTTTCAGCCGTCCTCACGAGACGTACTTGTCCTGCGCGTGGGAATCGAGGTTCCTCGCTGTGTGACATTGACCGTGGGGGAAACTCCAGCGGGCCCGGGGCCGCTATGCCTGCTGCAATGGCCTCACCAGTATCCCATGTCCGGAAAAGTTTTATGCCCAAAATTTTTGCCGGATTCCGGTTTCCGTTGTGTTATATTATTAATAGTTTTCTTGGGGTTTGTGCTTCTTCTTTCCTTTGATACTCTTACTTGAGTCAGTGGGAAACAGTGCTGAAACAACCACAGACACCAAACATTGAGTCTTCTTTGGTTGTATGATGGTCCCACTCACGACACACGTCAGTGTTAAATGAGTGATAATTGGAAATGATAATAACAATACATCATGTCCGGATTATCCTTGCTCAAACAGCAGAAGCTCGTGACCTTTGCGTTTTCTTCTTTGAGTAATATTCCGAGACCCTCGAAACACGCCTGATTTAATCTTGTTTCAGATACTGGCCGGTGGTGATGTGATGTGCTCCTGCGAAAAGTGCGTGAGAACTGTTCTTGATAATTTATCTTTGCTTTTGATTGACTGATTGATTGGATTTCGATTTTATTATTAATGTCGCTTTGTAATTCGACTCCTATATTGGGAAAGATATCCACAACACACAAGTTTCACCAGAAAACACAAAATATTTTTGCAAAGAAGAACAAGAAGCGGAACGCCTCGTTTCGGTGTTCCAACAAGGTTGACCATCATAACCATGGCTTTAGCGTGGGTTGCCCGATATCTGACTACCTATTTGGTTTCCCCAGACAAAACATTGCGAAGCATAACAAATACCGAGATATACTTAACCCACTGAAAACCCTCGCGCTACATGGCCAGCTGTGATCACAAAAAAAATTTTTTGGGGCGGAAAGGAAGATGAAAACAGAAAAATACCTTGGCAACCATCTTCTCCATTCGGTACTGCTCTGCCATTCGCGCGTGGTCTCTCTCTCTCTCTCTCTCTCTCTCGTGTTTTCTTTGCAAAGATAGACCGGTACGCAAACCCTTTTGCAGCCGCGTCGGTGCAGGCCCAGTCAGCTGATTTCTTAATGGTCAGTTGTATTCGCGAGAGAAAGACTCAAGCACTTCGAAAAGTTTGCAAGCTCGACACAAATTGGGGGTTTATTTTATTTTTCCTTTGGCTTTTAAGGATTTGCTTTCGACCGTTTCTCTTTTCGCGTTCCAATTTTCCAAATCCCAATTTTGTAATTTGTCTTTTAAGGACAGAAAGAAATTGCAGAAGTTGATTGTTGATTCGAAAGAATGGGTTCCTTTTCGGATTGGGGTACTCTCGCGATCGGAGATCGCACCTCTTTCAGCAAAAACCTTTGGCTGCCCAAAGCATAGAACAAAATGTTCTGGCTTACAGTATTGGCATGAAGAGATGAGAGGAATACCCCGTAATTCTTTTGCATCCTTTTAGCTTCATGTTTATCGATTCGACTAACTTGAATCCGAACGTTGACAAGTATATCAATGTGAAAACCGTCATACTCGAACCGTGATCATTGTGACTGCACACCTCGCACCGGACATTTCAGTTGGTTCTTTTTTTTTTTTTTTTTTTTTTTTTTTTTTTTTTTTTTTTTTTTTTTTTTTTTTTTGTTAGGTTATTCTTCCCCACCCACCCACAAACTGAAATGGATCAATCATGGGCAGACCTGCCCTTGGAATTAACCAACCAATATCTTCCTCAAAGCTATGATCTCAGTTTGAAGATCGACCACGTCAAGCCAAACTTCCAAGGCCTGGTAAGAATTCCCCTCGTGGAAAATCTGCTCTACTCTGGTGAGCCAAACACACCATTTTGTCTTTCGCTACATGCTCATAAACTAATCGTCACGAGCGCACAGTTGCAAACGGCTGAAGGAGTGAGCCAGAAATTGAATGTCTCCTATGATCGACTGAACCAACGTGTAGTGTTTTCCAGTGACGCTGTACTCTCAGCACGAGAGCTCACTGTTTCATTCTTGGGACTGATTGTCTCAATCAAAACGTTCCATGACGAAACTTACGGAGTATTTAAAACAAACTACTCTGATTCTATTAAAGGCAGATCTGACAACTATGTCATCGCAACACATGCCCAACCTTTCGGATGTCGACTGATCTTCCCTGTGGTAGATGAACTTACATATAAGGTGTCCATCAGCCTCTCCATCACCACAAAGTCCCTGTTCAAAGTAGTGTCCAATGCACCTCTCTCATCGGCAGATATTGTTGATATGACAGAAAACTCGATCTATACATTCAAGCCTACGCCACCCATCGCACCCTCTGTCTTTGGTTTTATGATTGGTGATTTTGAAAAAATCGAAAACGTAAGTGGTACCACGCCGGTATGCGCTTATGTCACAAAGGGTGATGCTCAGTATTCCCAATACGCGTTGAAAACTGCTGTCGCTTTGCTTCCTGTTTTTGAGAAAGTGCTCGGTGTGAATTACCCATTGGAAAAGCTCGATATTGTAGCCCTCCCTTTCCTTAGCGACGCGGTGATGGAAAACTGGGGAATGATCACCGTCATCAAAGATGCTTTATTCATAGACGAATCATATGCTTCTGATGAAGCCAAGCTCCAGATTAGACAATTGATTTCCCATCAATTAACTCACCAGTGGATAGGAAACCTTGTTTCCGTGGATGAGTGGAAGTACACGTGGCTCATCGAGGCATTTGCTACCTTTGTTGGAAACTATGTATTATCTGTTGCAGAAATTGAATCTTCTGACAAAACGGACTACGACATTTGCAAGCTGACTGCTCTTCAAGATTTCATGGATACGGATTGTTTCCTAGACCAAACCATCCCCAGTTTCCACGAGCACATGAATCAGTTAAATGTTGATCAAAATTCCAAGACAAACACAATATTTGAGAGAAACTTCTACGAAAAAGGGATGATCCTTCTCAACATGCTTGCAACATTGTTCAAACTAGAAAAATCTGGCAAAGACTTTGCCAGTTTTTTCGAAGCTTTTTCCCATGTGCTTACCAAGTTTCAGCATAAATCGGTTAAGCCATTCGAGATCTGGAGTGTTTTAAACGAACATACTTCTTACGAGGTTTTGACTTTCGTGCATTCATGGACACGTTACGTCGGATACCCATATGTCAAAGTTAAGGTTGTCAAAGAGAAGATTGTGATCGAACAAAACAGATTCATTTTCAATGAAGACGTCACCGGCTTACAATTAGAGAATGCGCCATATCACGTTCCTTTGGCTTTGAAAATAAACACCACTGAGGGCAAAGTCAAAATTGCAAATTTGATGCTTACTGATAGATCTATGGAGCTAGAGATCCCTCCTTCCCAATTTTTGTCCTTGAACGCTGACAACCAATTCTTTTACAAGACAATCTACGCCCCAGAGTTACAAGAGATTATCCTTCGAAATGTTTCCGCGAATGTATACTCTTCCTTGGACTTGATCGGAATGATCAAGGACTATGGAAAAATTTTGGGCCAACCTCTTCCCAAGAAAGATGCTGCTTTGTTTGGGGAAAATCAGCTCGCATTTTTAACTCGTCTCTGTGATAAATTAGCTGATGAATCATTGACAGTTGATTATCAAGTTCTTAAATGTGCCTTGGGCTATCTCGAGATCATTAACTCTATCTTTGTGCACTTTACTGAGTACACTAAGTTCCAGAAATGGCTTGAATCTTTTAGTGAAAAGCTTTTCAATAAACTAGGACAGTGGGAAGAAGTTGTTTCTTTGAAATCAGGAATTTACAATAAGCTTGAATTTGAAGTCAGAAATATCGTTCTTCAGCTTTCAAGCACAAACAAAGAAGCGCAGGCTGTTAGCCGTAGGCTTTATAAGAATCTTATGAATTCAGGTGTGGCACAAAAGTTTGTGCCGAAAGAGTTGTACTCGCTGATCTTCAATGTCACGATGGCAACGGCCACCATGGCCGAATATAAACAAATTCTCTCCTTGGTAAAGAATGGAGATGTGTCGTTCTTGAAGCACACAAACGGGAATTCGACCGAGGTTCAAACGGCTGCTGTCTCGTCGTTGTCTTTCTGCCAAAAGAAAGACTTGCTTAGTAAGACTTTGCACTTTGTCAACAACAATATCGACTCGAAAATGATCGAGTTGGCATTAATCGGCTTCAAATACAAGGCAGGTCAAGATTATAAGCATTTGATTTGGGTATGGTACAAAACGAACTATGATGGCTGGGTAAAGCGCTCATTGAGAAAGGGTTCTGATTGGTCGAAACAAATCGGCATCACAGTCGGCAACATCACCCGGTTGGTTTTGGGGGAAGTCATGCAATACAAGAAGGAAGAGGTACTTCGTTTCATTAGCGATAAGAGCAAGAGCTTGCCTCCTCACCAACTTCAGGAAAGGTTCGACGAGGTGGAATTGGAAAACGAGGAGAGAGTCCGTATAGCGGCATACTACGATGTGATCTTGTAAATAGTCTAAATCCATTCCAATAATACAAAGTGCATGGCTGAGGATTGGTCAAGATATCTTACATATAAAATTTGAAAATAATGTAGTGATGAAGGATCTATAATATAAATTAATGTAAATGCGCGTTGTTCGATATAACGACGGTGAGTTAAAGCAAACTTATGTGGGGTTCTTCACAGTGGTTTCCAGGGCGTTCACAAGTTCGTTGATCTCCCCCTCCACATCCAAGTTCTCTTGAATATTCCAAAGGTCGGAATACAATGAGCCCTCTTTCTCAAGAAGACTTTGGTGTGTACCTTCCTCATAGACTTCGCCCTTATTTAAGACAATAATCTTGTCACTGTCCGCGATAGTCCTGAGCCTATGAGCAATCAGAATATTGGTGGCTCTGCTCTCCTTGAACAACTGTCTGAGAGTTCTGAGTAATGCTTGTTCAGTATGTGTATCTAGGGCACTTGTAGCCTCGTCAAAAAAGGTAATGGGGGCCTTTTTAAGGAGAAGACGTGCGATCGCTAAGCGTTGCTTCTCTCCTCCAGAAATCATAAGGCCTCTTTCACCCACTAGGGTGTCAAGCCCGTCTGGCAAGTCCCCCACAAGTGTCTTAAGGCTAACTTTCTCGACGACAGCCAGAACTTCTTCGTCTGTAGACTCCAAACGCCCGTACCTGATATTTTCCTTGATGGTGTCATTGAAGAGTGGGGTGTCTTGAGGAACTACACCGATGGCTCTACGCAATGAGTCGAGGGTCACTTTCGAGATATCTTGTCCGTCGATCAAAATTCTTCCAGAGTTTACATCGTAGAAGCGGAACACGAGTTTTAGTATTGTGGACTTTCCCAGGCCTGAAGGGCCCACTATGGCAACCTTCTCGCCAGGAGGAATGACAAAACTTGCATTTTTGAGGATGGGACGGTCTGGGTGATAGCCAAAGGTCACATTCTCGAATGTGATGGTTCCTGGGCGTGTGGCATCGAGCTTCAATGGCAACGCTCCAGGCTTGTCTGTGATATCAACTCTATGATTCTGGAGTTGGAAAAGGTTCTCCATATCCAATAACGACTGTTTGAGCTCGCGATAAACGGAGCCAAGGAAGTTAAGTGGCACCAGTAGCTGGAAAACTAGCTGGTTGATGAGCACAAGATCACCCACGCTGAGTTCGCCTGTGGCCACACCGTGGCAGCCCATGTACATCATGCCGGTCAACGCCAGGGTGAATATGAAGTTTTGGCCCGCGTTCAAGTATGCCAAAGACGTGGCAACCTTGATAGATGCATTCTGGTAATTCGTGAGCGAATAGTCATACTTGCTGCACTGGTAGGCCTCGTTATTGAAGTACTTAACGGCCTCATAGTTGACCAAGGAGTCCAACGCAACAGAAGCTGCCTGATTATCAGCATTATTGGCTTGGCGGCGAAATTGGGTACGCCAAGCAGTGGTTTTGATTGTAAATACGGAGTATGCGGCCATTGTAAGGAAAGTAACGATAGCAAAGGATGCTCCGTAGTTGTAGGTCAAGATGCTACACACGATTCCGATTTCAAACGTGATGGGAATGATGTGGAACACCATAGCCGTGAGTACATAGCTGATACCCTTTGTTCCTCGCTCAATAGCACGGGTGATTCCACCGGTCTGGCTCAGAAGATGGAATTGAAGGTCCATATTAAGAAGGTGACGGAAAGTATTGTTGGCCACGCGTTTGATGGCGGATTGAGCCACCAGTGCAAAAACCGCATTACGAAGTTCTCCAAAAAGAACTGATCCAAACCGCGCGCCACCGTAAGCCAAGATCATGGTACCAATCACAGTTCCAACAGTGCCCATCTGGGTAGCCCAATCGACATTCATCTCATCAATGATACCTTTGAAAAAAAAAGGAACCTGGACATTGAGGACCTTGGAGCCTATGAGTAGGAGTAATGCCAACACAACACGGAATTTGAAGCTGGGTTTGTTTTTAGGCCAGAGCGTCACCATGAGCGACCGGAGCATCTTTGTCTCTGAAGTCAGGATTTTGCGACCAAATAAAGTCCCTGGGCCCGCCAGAGAGTCGGGGGATTTGGGGGAGGCATGGGCTTTGGGTGAGTCGGGGGCTTTGGGTGAGTCGGGGGCTTTGGGGGGGTTTGACGCTTTTGGTGGCTTCACCACACCGATGCTTTGCTTCTCGGCGGAAACACCAGACTCGTGGCTATGTTTGGCATCAGGCAGAGTTCTGAATTCCCTCTTTGCGTGCAAGATTCTGGCCCATGGTAAGACAAAACTAGTAAGCCCCAGTTGGGTTTTTGGCGCATTATAACCACGGCTGGGGATACGACCAGGGATATTTGAGCGCCAATGGAACCCCGCCACGAAGCAGCGGTTATGTGGCAAAACTGGCGGGCGTGTTCGCGAGGCTTGTCGAAGAGCTTGCCACATTCCTCGGGTCTTTTTTTGTTTTCTCTATTTGAATGTAAGAAAAAAAAAAGTTTGAAGGGATAAAAGTGAAACCTGGAGACGCTTACATTATAGGGCCACCATCAAGGTGCGAAAATCCACCATGCGTAATCCACATTGCGGTCTGGCCCTCGAATGTTGAACTGTGGCGTCACACGACGCGGGGCCACCGATCTGACAGCCGTCTTCGCCTGGCTTCGTCCATGGGGCCAAAAAAAAATGAATACAACTCCTTGCTTTGAATACTTTTTTTTTTTTTTTTTCATTTCCATTCTTCGTTGCGGGTTTCTTAGAAGTTACTGATACGGTTGCCTTTTATTCATCTTTGAAATTATCAGTCCCAGTCTGTTTCATGAACAACAGATTCCTGGACCAACAGATCACTCCTTCCCAAGGCTGGACCTAACCCCCGAACCATTTCTTACCCCGGATCCATTCTTTGCCTAGGGCCACAGTGCGCGTCTTTCGATCAGGTATGAACCCGGATGGGGTGACAAGATTATTTAGAAAAAGGTTAACGTAGATGCTCTGATGATCGATCTTTTTTAATTAAAGGTTTACTTGATAAGGAGGAGTTACATCAATATTTGAACATCTGGTCCTTTCTCTTTAATATTACTTCTGGTTTAATCATTTGATGCCCTCTTCTGACAATTGCAAAATAAAACAGAGTCAACCTGGAACTTTTTCCACTCGCACCACTATCTTTAGTGATGTCAATGATTAATAATCGCGCGAAAAACAATCCCGTGCATCACCATATCTGGCCCTTGCTTGAAGTTTTTTTTTTTTTTTTTTTGTAATACGCAACCCAGCAACTGCCTTAGTAATCAAATTGTGGGGGAGGTTCCAGAAAATAGCACTGCAAGTAAATAAGGCTTTTGCAGCCGATTCTGTCCCGACTCATGTCTTACTGTTGCGAGTCGGCTGCAAAAGTCTGCAGTACCCGTATAAAAGTTGCCAATATACATGTAATATCTAAGAAACTTGTTGGGATGTCCCTTCACATGATCTATTAACCCGTTTCATTTGTTGCCACTAAACTAGTAGAAAAATCTCCTAAACTGGTTTTATTTCATTCATTACATTCTTAACTATTTACACTGGCCCTTTAACTGGACAGGTTGATCTTGGAACTCATCTCGGCCTGTTTGACCAAACTGACAGGAGCATCCATTCTAGGCAACATAACCTCAATCATTCTGATCTTGGAGTTTTCATTGAAGGCGGGATTGGCAAACAATGTGTTCACCTCGTCCACAGTAGACACACGGATCGTCTCGTAGTCCTTGGCTCCGAACACAGGGAGCAACTGCAAATTGTTCCAAGGCTGGATATCGTTGTAAGAAGCGGTCTCTCCGTGAATCAATCTCTCGATGGTGTAACCGTCGTTGTTCAAAACAAACAAGTAAGGAGTGGTGTGCCACTTACACATAGTAGAGATTTCTTGGACAGTCAACTGCAACGAACCATCTCCAACGAACAAGATGACTCTCTTCTTAGGGTCAATCTCCTGAGCAGCCATCACGGCACCGAGAGTGGCTCCAACAGTGAAACCAATAGATCCCCACAAAACTTGTGAGATACCCACACAGTTGTCTGGGAATTTCGACTGGACAATACCAAAAGCAGAAGTTCCAGTCTCGGTGATGATGATGTCACCTTCTCTGAACCAAGAAGACACTCTGGCCCACAACCATTCTTGGCTGATGGCACTGGAACCATCAAGAGAGTCGACGTGCTCGATGGTTGGCACAGCCACTTCTTTGTAATGACCCACATGGTCTCCAACAGTCTCCAACAACTTGTTCAAGGCCTCCTTCATCTGAACACCGGGGAAAGTGGCTTGTCTGATCTTGGTGTAATCAGAGTGGAACTCAACGATGTTCTTAGTCTTATAAGAGTAGGAGAACGAACCGGTGTTGAAATCAGACAACATGGCACCCACGGACAACACCAAGTCTGCAGATTCCACAGCATCCTTGACGGCAGGGTTGGAAAGCGAACCAACATAAACACCACCGAAGCGTGGGTCAGACTCGTTAACTGTAGACTTACCCATAGGCGTGACAAACACTGGGAAGTTTGTCTTTCTGATCAACTGTTGAACTTCGGATTTGCAACTGTGTCTGGAGGCACAAGCGTCAACCAAGATCACTGGGTTCGAGGCCTGCTCGATCAACTTAAGCACAGAATCAATCACTTCATCTTGAGCATCAGCGTCGTTAGGTTTCAAAGACAAATCAATTGGTTTTTCCAACAAAGAAGCTGGCACGTTCAAGTCGACCAAGTTGGCAGGCAAGCCCAAGTAAACGGGTCTTTGGTGGACGTAAGCCTCTCTGATGCATCTGTCAATCTCGGAAGGAGCAGAGGCGATGTCAGAAATGAACGAGGTGGTTTGGGAGATGTTGTTGGACATTCTGTGGAACACGGTGAAGTCTCCGTTACCCAAAGTGTGGTGCAACAACAATTGCTTGGCCTGGGAAGAGATCGAAGGCACTCCAACAATGTGCAACATACCCACGTGCTCGGCATAGGCACCACCCACACCGTTCAAGGCAGACAACTCACCAACTCCGAAAGTGGTCACCACAACACCCAAGCCCTTAACACGGGAGTAACCGTCGGCAGCGTAAGCGGCGTTCAATTCGTTAGCGTTTCCGGCCCATCTCAATCCATCCACCTCATAAACCTTGTCAAGAAGCGACAAGTTGAAGTCTCCTGGAACTCCGAAAATACTTTGGACCTTGAGCTGGCTCAATCTCTCAAAGAGGAATCTTCCCAAAGAAATTTCAGACATGGTTTCAAAATTTGGTTTTCGTTTTTATTTGTTTGTTTGGTTAAGTAAAGAAAATACTTGATGGTTAAAAAAAATTTTACAAGTTAACGGGCAATTTGCCTTTCTATATATACTTAATTGACCTGGCGTGGGGTGGGTATGAGCCCATGTAATTTTCACCGGGGAATGACATAGCAAGCCTAAGCGCATATTCAACAGCAATCTTCCGTGCGGCTCGGGCTAGTGTAAGCGCATACCCTGGTGGTGTTTAAACGTTCAAGTGCAGGAAAGGGCCAACGTGGTCCGGCTTTTTGCCTTAACCCTGCTAGAATAGGGGATGATCCGATTGGGATGATCCGACTGAAAAATTACGGGGCTGTTTATTCATTGCAGTATCTTTTAAGATATTAAGTTTCTCCATTGGTAGAAGAAAAATATAATGATGTATATCAAGAAATAGGGACTTTATTGAGAACGTGAAATACAAAATATAAATATTGACCTGCAGGTGGAGCTACTGAAAAGCTTATTGTTAAACAGCCGAATCTCCTCTTCCCTACTGTGAATCCAAAATAATTACTAATAATTGGAAGCTGTGATTTCCACCTACAAACTCCAATCACCTTGGGCACAAGATTCCTAATTGGTTGTTTTGACTCTGACTTTGTGTTTTGAAGAATGGGATGTTTGGGTGTTTGCCTTCCCCATGAACTTCCGGGGATAATATGCGCTTACGGAAGCTCGGATGATCACTTAAGTGGCGCCAGCGTGATCATTTTCATGCACTCCGCGAAGGACATCGTGTGGTTGTTGCCCTTCTGTGGTATCTTCCATTCTGGTAAGGCTGGTAGAGTGGTTTTTTTTTGCTTTTTTTTTTGCTTTTTTTTTTACACTATAAATCAAGATCTAGATATTTGCAGCAATAGCCAGGGCTACATTTCAAAAGGAAATAACTATCAAAACACGAGACGGATGTGATGGATGTGATGAATTTGATGTCATAACCCCTCACACTAGGCCCTTATATGCCGGGCCAGCTCCAATATTTCCTGGGGGAGATAATCACACAATAGAATTTACAATGTTCAACGCAATTCTATGCTCGACAATTTATCTAGTATTCCCTTTTTTCTTCGTTTGGTTCTTCTGATGTCCTCCTGAAGTTCTTCCTCAACAAACTTGCCACTCAAGAAGACCACATTGCTGTTAGGTTTCACCTCACGTATCTGGACTAATATTCTGCCGAAATTCTTGGCCGACACTACAATTCCAGTATTCAGCAGCAACATGCCAATGGGTAAGAAAACTAGAAGAGCGGCAATTTAATTTCTTCGTGGCTTTATTTTAATATTCCACCCACTTTATAAAGACGTTCGCTTCTTGTGCATTGTTCTGTATAGACAGAGCAATGTAGTCAATGTTACTCTTACGTTCATTTATAATGTTAGCATCGAGGACCATAAAGTAGAGTTGTTGTTTTTTTTAACATTACCGTCCCCTAATTCTATCCCAATAATGTTGAATTTTCTCTTTCAAGAAAAAAGAAAAAGAAAAAGAAAAAAAAAATTATCTCTGTCTGAAGGTACTATCCTCCATATGTTTTATCTCTTTTATGGTAGAAATTTGCTTGTGAGTATACGGGCCCGCGAAATTCGGTTGCGAATTCAGCGGAAATGTTGAATGAGCCCAAATGAACCTAGAAGTTGATTACTTGCTCTATTAATCATTGTAAATCATTTCTGTTCATGTGATTATTATTATTATTATCTTAACTAAACACCAGTGCAAATTTTACATTCCTTTACTCATTTTTCTTTTCTTTCGTAGGTTTTAAAAACCAACATTTAAACGAGAAAAAAAAAAAAAAAAAACTAAGAAAATATTCTCAATATTTAAAAAATAACAGGGAACAATTAACTTAAAAAAAAAACAACTCACAGTGAAAAATACCAAAAAACGGGGTTTTCTAGATACATTCACTCAGAACATTCAGTTCCATAGTGACCTTTTACTGACTTCTCAAAGACAAAGAAAAACAGAAAACAAGCTTCTTGAGGATGGACTTCATAACCCTGGTGGACTTCATAACCGTGGGGCCTCGGTCGTATACGCCGTGAATACGAAAAGTCAAAGAAAAAAAGTCAGAAGTAAAACACTCCACAAAATTTAATCTGGAAAATATCTAAAATAGAGAAAAACAACTCAAATAAGCGTATGTGTGGTTGAGAAAGCTTGTTTATCTTTTCGTTAGGACAAGGAACCATTTGAGGAGCACAGTCTCTGCAGCATAGTGCAATCTTTCCCTACTACATTATTTTGCAAGAAAAGCAATAAACAAAAATTTTATTCAAATTTTCGAAAATTAAAAGGCACACCTCTTTTGGAAAGTCCATAATCTCCTAGAGGACAGCACTGGTAGTATCAATCTACGAATGTGTTCTCTAATTCGTATTAGCATCATTGCATATCAGTCGGCCGCGAACTTAATCCATGAGGCGTAATACACCTGCTGAGGACATGGAAAAATTAATGGGATTACTTCGGGATTACTTCGGGATAGAATGATATGCTGCCGAAAAGCCTTTTTCCGAATATGATAAAACGGGGGCTGAGAAATGTGATATACAGTCAGATCCCGTGTATTCGGAAGTATCTATTGTACAAACTTTCGTCCGATGTCTTGAATCTAAGAAAAATGATACTGCATATTCAAAAATACTGTATATATGTATGATAGTATACAGTCCTTTGATGAGGAGCACACCTCTTTTTCCGGGTTGACCTGCTACATAGTCTCCCTAAAATGCCTGTCCTTGTATTTCTAGACACTCTGTAAGCTATTTTCGCTATAATCATACCCTAATATCTACATTGATTCTTCATCGGACAAATGGGTGAGATTTCTCCTTCAAATCACTGTGATTTGAGTATTTAAGGGTTTTCTGGGGTGTCTGTGCTTACGACAGACGAAGTCTGTAAAAATCCCATGCTGTCTAGGGTGGATTGCTTCGAGAACTTTTTGTAGTCCAATTTGATCATCAGCAGTAACTGCAAGAACACGTTCTTCAACGCGGGAGTCGATTGACCGGTCGTTTTCACGTAGTAACTCAAACGGTCGAGATCTTCAAAGGCTTGTCTGCACTTGGCTTGATTCCGATCAATCAATTCTGCCTGTTCGTGAAATTCTTCCTCTGGTGTCACAGGAAGATGAGAATAAACTAGATCTTCGAGTGAAGGAGTTTCGGAGATTGGTGGCTTGTCTTCATCATCAGGGTTGATAAAGTTTTCAATGCTCATTGGATCTTCGATATTGCCAACCCTAACAACTTCGTCATAGAGCTCCGAAAGATCTTCTGGTTGCTCTTCTACAATACCAACATTTTGATCATTTCTGTTTACCAATGTACTCTTGACCCAGCAAT
>JAJMHT010000167.1:0-39663 GCA_030583145.1 Metschnikowia vanudenii
GCCGTTATCCTGTTTCCAATTTTATTGCATTGATCAGTCAGCTCGGGGTCCTCGGGCCTGGGTTTACCTTCTCCTGGATATAAGGATATGGGTTTATCCAGTGTGGCGTCCTTGGTTTTGGGCTTCTTGAACGTGTTTTTTATGTAGCGAATAGGTTCCAAATGTTTAGAACAGCCTTCGATTGGAACAGAAGTAGAAGGAACGGAGGTGATTTCATTTGGAGGAGTTGTCTTTGGCTTTGCTGGCAGCTTCTCCTGGGGTTTAGGTGGTAAATTTGCAGTGGCCTTGGCAGCTTTTGGCATCACCTTCTTTGCAACCTGAGCGGTGGTTTTGGGAGCGGTTGTGGGAACGGGTTTAGTAACAGCCGCCATAGTGGAAGCCTTTTCAGACCAAGGCTTTCCAACCAACTTTTGTGGTCCGCTGGTCGAAGTGTGTACATTTGCACATGCAGTTGGGGTTTTCATGTTCACCTTGGCAATTTGCTTCTCCAATACTTTTGAGGCTACCTCGGCATAACTTATGGTTCCGTATTTGATCTTTTCTTGCTTTGGAGCTGTTGAAGTGGAGGCCAGCTGAACAATTGCTTTAGCAAATTCGCTGTAAGTCTTGTTAGTGGCCTTAGTGGACGTTTTCACTTGTGCGTTTTTTTGTGCACTTGCCGCCGAAGTCCGCCCAGAAGTGTTTGGAAGGGTCTTTTGTGGTTTACCAACAGCAATTCCCAAGGTTTTCTTTGTGGTTTTGTTTGCGGAATTGTTTTTCTTGTCGTGCGTGCTATTCCGTGGCTTTTGTGGCGCTTCCTTTCTTTGTGTTTGTGAACCGGTAATGGCTACAGGAGGATTGGCAGTTTTCTCAACCTCTAAAATTGTCGTATCCTTCTTTGTAGCCTCCCCGGAATCCTTGGCTGTCTCTTCTTGCTTTTCTTCTCGTGTCTTTGTTGAAGTCTCTGTCTTTGCAGTCGTAGGAGCAGAAGTTGAAGCAGTAGAGATTCCCGAAGTTTTGTTCAGAAAACCAGTGGTGGTACCAATGCTTCCTTCATCTTTCGTAGCTCTCTCGATCTTTTCTTCCTTCCTAGTCTTGTTTGCTCTCTTCCTGTTCTTCCTGGAACTCTTTTTGTTTGGTTGTCTCTGCTGAGGTTTTGTGGCACAACCAAAAATGGTGTCGGACTCACCACTTGAAACACCAGAAGAGCCGGATTGAGGAGAGCTAAAGCAAGAAGCCGTGTTAGTATTAGAGGGGCTTTTTCTTGTACTTTCAGCTTGAGCGGTATTAGCTTCAATTGACTTTTGGTGGTCTTGGTCCACTGTAAACTTTTTGTTGTTCCCAGTGCCAGACTTGGTTTTGGATTTGTGTTTCATTGCTTTCCAAAATTGATGGTTGATTGTTTTGGTGGTTGTTTCTTCTTATTTTCCGTTTCAGTAGCTCAATAAAGTGAGGTTTGTTTCAAAATATTCAGTGTTCTGAATTCTTGGAGAAGAAGGTGTGGTGGGGATCATGGGATTTTAGAGACAAAATACCGATCGCTGCTTTTATTCAAGAGTTCGGTCACAAAGAGGAAGTGAGAAAACGACTCCTTTCGCCTTCACCACAGGAAAACAAAAAGCCTCGTGAAAGTAGTTCGGTGGGGTGATCGAATTAGATTGGTTTACATACAAAACTTACTGTCAAAAATTGAAAACATAGCTATATATCCTTTTGAAATGAACTTAAGGAAAAAGGTGTTACCTATTGATAGTACGGAGCCGACTCTCTCGTTTACCATTGTACACTTCAAGCACCACCTGTTTAACATACATTATGAACAAAATATTGTTGATAATTATTTCATTGTAAGGGACCGAAAGATAGATGAAAGAAACGAGAGAGAAAGAATGAATTGTATGTTGTATTGTTCCGGAGAACTGATTTAAGCAAAGTACATCATGGAACATATTTGGATATTCATTTGATTATACGGAAGCACTTAAACATGCCCACACATATTTAAAGAAACCAAGTAATTATTATAACTCGTTTACTTCCTAAATTGTGTATTTCTTGTGTAGACTCTTTGTTTGCATGAATGAATCTAGTATTTCCCACAGTTATTGGTTGGTTGCCACCGGTATAGTTCCTGTTTAATGCACGGATTCACACAAGTGAAGTAAGCGCAAGGACGGCTAGTTCGAAGATAAACAAAAGGTTTGTAGCCTCACTTTTAAGGACAGAGTTTAAAAAACACAGAAGTAAGAATAGTTTCATTTATCGGATTTCGTGAAATCTGTTCCGGTGGGACCTAGCAGCTGCTGATGTAGAAACAACAATTCACAACAGCACTATCTTTATTTCTGATAATTAGCTTATGATAGTCATCACTACTAAATAAGCCCTTGCTAAAGCAATAAAATCTCCTGACCCAAAACCAAATTTAGGATATTGAAGTATAAAGAATGGGATATTGGGTAACATAACTCAACACCGTGAATGCTTAATCAGCTCGCGTTTTCTCTGGTAAGAATAAACAAAAACAGAGTTTATACTCCAAATAGAAACTAGACTTCTTATACCCAAATTCAAAAGAAGAATGTTTTTACAAGGAGTTGATTTAATTTTCCAGGCGTTAATGAATTTAGTGGCCATAACGATACCTTCATCCTCTGTTGTGTAATCTATTACATCCATTTGCAGCCACGCAAACTTTTTCGCAGCCATTTCCCAAGTGAAATTGGGATCATACACCCACACATTGGATTCCCATATTCCACAAAACTTTTTAACCGAGTTCACTATAGTAACCGAGAGATTTGAAGTTACTATAGTCTTATTCAACCTCAAGTAAACGAGCAGGAATTTGGAAGCTTAAAAACATTTCTATAAACATTCTCACCTATAGGTTCAGTGTTCCTGACTTCATAGTCAAACACTTTCACTTATGTTTGCTGTTTCAGGTCTACTAATTCCCGGAATTTACTCGTGGTATTGATATAAAACCGTAGCCTTGACGAATAATTAGAAGTTCGCTTTCAATGTTTTTCTTTATCATATTCTAATACTTACCTTAGCCCTGACATAAAACTAGACACACGGTATTAGCATTACTACGTCTTCCTTCCTTAATCTATTCCGCTTCAAAGCACCCTTAACATAACTAATAAGACCATTAATACTTCACAAAATTCCAAAAAGCACTATTAAAGCTTTAAAAAATCAGACGTAGCCAAAAACTATGAATATAAGAGAACCGTATACACCCAATTAGTGGTAAACGTAGTTATTAGAAGCATCAATGCATACATTCTTTCATTCTCGGTGTGACCCGCACGAGCGTGTGCGCTCGCCCAGACCCTCCCAAGATTGAGGTATGCTACCAGCATACAGAACAAAATATTTTGTTATAAAAGGGAGGGCTCGCTATTTTCTTTTTTCTTCTTTTTTTTACTACCTCTCTTCTTAACACCACCACAACACCTAATGACTTGGTACCCCATGGTCCTAGTAGGACTTGTGAAATTGATTCTGAAACTCATAGACATCTTTGTGTTGGGATATGGGCTCCACTTGGTCTTTGGCTTTTTCTTTGGAATAGTTTCTGCGGCCGAATTTGCCACCGAAACCGCCACAATGGAGGTGAGTCTGGTGGTGGTCTTAGAATCCCCAAACACTCCAGAAATCCCAATAACCCCCGAAACCCCAAATGCATTTGCCGCAAATGGAACTTCTACTTGCGAAGCTGAAAGCGACGACTCTGGCGCTTGCTTCAGCCCTGTTGATTACTCTAACTCACCTCTATATTCCTCTCCAGCTACCGCCGACACAACGAGCGGCAACCTTTCCTCTCGAGTAGAAATCAAAACTGAAACAACTACTGAAAGCCTGGTGGAGTCAACAAAAGAGCAGCCCCAAGAAGACAGCTCGGGGGAGCCCCCTAAAGCTGGGAGAGATTCTGGGGAAATTTCTGGTCTGCCAGAATTTGCCACCCAAATTTCTTCTAAGCTGACTAGGAAAACAGACTCTCACAATGATACTGTAACGAAATTTGCAGCCAAGAAAGACGGCGCTTCTGGAAATGCAGGAAAAAGTAGAACCCCCAAACATCCGGCAATACCCGCTAGAGAAACCCCCGAGGCCTGGAGAAAGATCTCTGCGCCTTTGAGGGTTTCCAAAAAGAACACCACTTCTGAGTGGCAGGTCCAACGCAGAAGACGCCGGAAGTCTTCTGTTAGAGATGGAACCGCTGTATTGAATAAGTCTTGGGCCGAGAAGACAAACACCTCTAAAACTCTTACAAAGCCAACATCAGGGCTCTATGCTAGGGAGAACCCCTGGAAAGCTTTAGCGGATCTTGACGAAGAGACTTTTCAAGGACCCAGAGTAAGAATTGATAGAAACAGAGCTACTAAGGGATCTGTAGAGAGTGGCGATCTTGAGCTTCCCAAACCCTGGGCCGAACCAAGCACGGACCAAAGCACGGCCCAAATCACGGACCAAACCACGGAACCAGCTACAGACCCAAACACGGACCCAAGCACGGACACAAGCACGGACCCAAGCACGGACCCAAGCACGGACCCAAGCACGGACACAAGCACGGACCCAAGCACGGACCCAAGCACGGACCCAAGCACGGACACAAGCACGGACCCAAGCACAGACCCAACCCCTGATCCAACCCCTGAACCAACTTCAATCCAAGCGGAAACTGAATCTCCCGCTTCCATCCGTAACACCCCAGAACCAATCCCCACTCCAAATCTCAACACACCACAACCAACCCACAACAACGTAACAGTGACTAAAACCCCAAACCCTCAAACTCCCAACTCTGCTCTAGCACTGGCCCCTACATGGGCTTCAGCATTGGCTGTGAAAAAGACACCAGTTGTGAGGAAGCCTGCTCCGCCCGGTTGGGTTATCTTGTACAAGAGAAAGAGAACAGACACCGGAACTTCTTAAGCCTTTCATGAAACTTGCATCAGATATTCCACTGAACGGGCCACACTTGCTAGAATTATATTAGAACTCGCTACAAGATAAGAAATTAGCTAGGTATAAATAAACAAAACTTTGAAAAAGATACAAAAAACAATTAAAAAAAAAAAACAGTAAAGGAAGTACTTCTCAGCTTGCGGTACTGTGGCCATTTACTCCATCGAGTCCAACTATAAGCTGTAACTCTTTGCTGGAGTCACCAAGTTCATCGGGATTTTCTGTGTTTTGAGATCACCCGTGGCTTCGTCGTCTGTATTACTCAAACCCCTAGGTTTAGGCCAGTAGCTAAAAATTCATACGGTGACAGGAATGCTCACGTATAGTGATGAAGAAACTGGGGTCTTTTCCGGTACTTTTGCAGGTTCAAGGGTGATGATATTAGAACCATAAACCCTTAAGGAGAGAATTTTAGAGTGTTCCTACTGATCCAAATATTTTCAATTTCATTGGCCAAACATTCTGAACTTCCACATTTTTGGCATTATTTATCACTAATCAACGAGAGGTGGTGCCTAAAGTCATCCGATGGTGTTAGTGAACAGGTAACCATATGATTGGTTTAAAATTTTGAACTCCTTGGCTATTTGTATTTAAGCAGTTAATACCTTTTGCTCGAGGATCCTATAAATTGGTAGGCGTTGTTATGTGAACTTTGGCGTGGCAGGGTAATTTTTATCGCTCGTCATCCACGTACGCGTTGCGCGTAGCGCGCTGCATCTCACTATCTCTGAATGCGCGGTGTCGTAATCGGAAAGCTTGCATTAGAAGAGGAAAGAAGGAAACTTGTAGATTTTGAAACTTCCGGTAAAGGTATTTCCGGTCAAGGTATTTCCGGTCAAGGTATTTCCGGTCAAGGTATTTCCGGCTTTCTTTTCTTATTATCGTTTTCCTTCCCTTTCTCGTTTCGACCCCGTTATTTCTTCTTTCTCGATGGACGAACAATGCCCCATCTGCTCTCGAAGCTTTCCAGCCAAGTTTCTAGAACGGCACGTCAATTCTTGTCTAGATACGCTTGAGGCAGATACCACAGAAACAGAAGTCAAGCTGCCGAGTCCAGTTGCCACACAAGAACCCGAAACAAGGTCTCAGAATGTATTTGCGGCCCTTGGGCTAAAGGCAGACTCAAGAAAACCTGCGCCGGAAAAGTCCAAGAAGGGAAGTGCCACACTTACAAGCATTCTTCTAGCTGAAAAGCGATTGAAACGCAGGCAAGAAGAGCTAGAGCACCAGATCAGGAAAAAGCAGGCAACTCGCGATGCCAGAGAGCGCTCGAATAGTGCAGGGGAGGCTGAAATCGGCCCCCACACACACGGCGAAGACACCTCCCCCAAGCAAGATTCTCATACCGCCACAAGAAGCAACGACTTGGAAACCCCACAAATCTCACAATCTTCACAAACCTCACAATCTTCCCAAACCCCAAACCCCTCAAAACCATTGAAAGCCCGGTTTGGCGAGCTAGATAAACATCCTGCTGGAGACGCACCTCTCAACCTGTCCCAGAGTTTTGTACACCTTTCTCAAAATGGACATTCCTCTTCCGATGCTGATCTTCATCGCAAAAACCCAAGATACGAGCTACTCCAACTCCGTCGTGAAGCTGATCTTCCGTTAGCCCAGCGCCTACGACCAAAGAACCTCAGCGACTTTTATGGCCAAGAGAAACTTGTGGGGGAAAACGGGATTTTGCGTAACCTCATAAACTCTAATCAAATCCCATCATTTATTTTGTGGGGAGTACCGGGAGTGGGTAAAACATCATTAGCACGGATTGTATCCCTGTTATCCAACTACAAGTTTGTCGAACTCTCAGGGTCGGAAAGTAACTCCAAAAAACTCAAAGAGGCATTTGCAAATGCCCATAGCGAGAAGCAATTGACGGGGCAAAAAACAATTCTCTTTTTAGACGAGATTCACCGCTTCAACAAGGCCGTGCAAGATTTGCTTCTTCCGGTAATAGAAAACGGCACTGTCACCGTAATAGGTGCCACCACGGAGAACCCTTCGTTTACTTTGAACAACGCGTTGCTCTCAAGAATGCATACATTTGTCATGGAGCCGCTACCCCATGACGCGCTCGTGAAAATCCTCAATAAAGGCCTCTTGTTGATAAACAAAACAAGAAAACTTATCCACGGGCTCCATCTTATTGCCATGAACAAGAACGCTGTCGACTATATTGCCAGTTTGAGTACTGGCGATTCACGCGTGGCACTCAATATCTTGGAATCAATCAACGCATACTTATCTGGGTTACAGTTCAAAACAATTCACAAGACTGAACCAGATAAGGAAAATCTCGAAGTACAGGAGCGGATTGGAGTGATCCAGGTAACGCTTGAGAAACTTAAACCTCTTCTCAGCACGAGAAACTTCCATCAGATGTACGACAAAACTGGGGAGAATCATTACGATACCATTAGTGCTTTTCACAAATCTGTTCGAGGATCTGATGCCGATGCAGCTGTGTTTTATTTGGTGAAGATGCTCAGTGGCGGAGAAGACCCATTATTTATTGCCCGAAGAATGATTGTCATCGCCAGTGAGGATGTAGGACTTCGGGATTCTTCATGCCTTCCGTTTGCGATTTCAGCAATGGAAGCGTTACAGTTTGTGGGTATGCCCGAGGCAGAAATCGTGCTAGCGCATTGTGCAGTTAAGTTGGCCCGTGCGCCAAAGTCCACCAAGTCTTATAGGGCCCTAAGAAAAGCCCAAGCGCTTCTTTCTGAAAAGCCCGAAGTGACTAAATTACCAATTCCTATGCACCTCAGAAACGCACCTACCAAGTTAATGAAGGAGCTAGGCTATGGCGACTCATACAAGTATAATCCCAATTTCAAGCATGGCTTGATAAAGCAAGAGTTTTTTCCTCCCGAGATTCGTGATGTGAAGTTTCTCGAAGATACTCATTTGGGATCAATCATGGACACTGCAGTTGACCGAGCTGAATACTTAAATCTAGATAAAGAAGAAGCGGAGTATCAGAAATTCAAGCAAACCCACAAGCAAGAATTGGCCCAGAAGTTACACAAGGAAAAGAAATCTTCGAATTTAAAAAACGCGTCTGCTCGCTTGGGACTCTTGTCATCTCCAGTTGAACGGCTTGCAAGCTATGACGAGAATTTGAGCCGCGATGACCAGCCGGAATATTTTGAAGGATCAGAGAGAATATCAGAGGCAGGCGATACTGAAAACGCGGTGGATGTCAATTGTTCTTATGACGAGTTTCTCAGAAACATCTAAGGACACATCTAACGATAGAGAGCAAAGCGAACATAACCTGGGCCGTATTTACTCATCGCCTATTGGGATATGCTTTTATGACCGTTGTTGGTTCCTTTACCATTGGCGGTATCTCCTTGACCAATGGCAGCATCTCCTTGAGGAGCTATGTGGTAGCCACTCGAAGTATCTGGGTCGGCACTTTGCCGCTTGCTGGTTATGCTATTCAGATTCTCGGGGGTTTCCAAATAAGGTACCCCATACGGATCATTGTAGGGATAATCGTACTCGTGCTGCGCCTCTTCGCATAATCGGGTGGGCCAGCTGATCGATTGTGAACTGAGTCTTTTCTCAGGGCCACTGATGAAATGGACTTTGCGATTCCCGATGAGCATTAGCCCGATAATGAGATACACAAGCCAAACAGAGACAAATGCCGTGGACACAAAGAATTCCTTCCACAAAGCCTCTCTTTGAGTTTGGATGAATTTTTCAAGTGATTCAATTACTTGATCCACATAATTCAGCGATATCCCCGCCACATCGGGCGTCGAGTCGGAAAAAGCACTCTCCATGTATAATTTATCAATTGCAGGTGGGTCAAACTGAGAATTGTTTTGAATCCAATCCAACCCCGTCTCGATGGAGTCTAATTTGCGGCCTATAGTGCAATAGATTATTGTGCGGAGGGGTTTTGCGAGAAACGACGTCCCAAAAACAGCGTTGATGGTGTTGTTCACTGAGCCCTGGAAGAAATCAATCCCGCTAAGAATTTCAGACGATGTTTGGTGAACAGAAGAAAACAAGGCCACATTGATCTCATTGACCGTGTGGTTCAAAGCATCTTGGGCATCATCTAGATAGTCAGAGAACTCACTGGCGAGTTTTGTCTTTGTTTCCTGTGATATGGCCGTTCCCTCCAGAATTCGGCCTAACAACTTTGCAGTTTGTTGCAAGGTAATGAACTGTAGAAGTACAATGAGCCAGCCCAAAAGACCTATGAAAAGGCATCTTGTCAAATTCGAGGTTGTAAGATAAGAATACAACCACCGCGATTCAGGTTTCCATTTTCGCATGAACATTGCCAAAAAGCCTCGATCGAAGTCACTAATGGCATTCCCCGCTTGAGTGGGATCGTTGGTCTCGGCTAGGGATGTATACAAACGAGCTTTTTTTCTCTGGTGAAAGTAGTCAAAAATGCACGTGATTATGGCGTATGCAACTGTGGCGATACAAAGACCAATGACGATGTACTTGGCTAGTGCCCTGGTTGCTGAAACAGCATCGCTTAGGATGAGCTCCACGTCATCGCAGATGCCTTGTGTGTCAGTCAGAGTAGATCCTCTGGTCACCACTATGGATGCTAGATTGGAAATTGGCAGGACATCAGTTGAGTTTGGCGCTAGCAAAGAGTCGTTGAATGTAAAGTTGAATGTGGTGTTGGCGAATCCCTGGGAGAGATGTGTAATAGGGGCAGTGAGCAAAGACGAAACATTTGAGAGAACGTCTTCGAAATCGGGGACCTCGTTGGCCAAATTTTCGATGTCGGATATCCAGGTGGTCGGAATGGCAATGCTCTTCAAGGACGAAACGGTCAAATTGACCTTGTTAATGTTATTTGCTACCTTCGATTTATCCGAAGAAGAAAATAATGACTCTATTGTATTGACAGCAGAGGTGATCCCATTTATGATCCCGGACAAACCAGAAAGTGCTGCATTGAATTCCTTTAATACCGCATTGATTGCGTTTTGAACAAATTCAGTAATGTCGCCTAGGATCTCAGAAACTAGTTCCAATGTGCCTTTTATTAGCGCCGTGATTAGACAGGTCAACGTACCCAAGTATAGTTCCAAAAGGAGCGAAATAATGCCCTTTGCCACAACAGCAATCATATAAACCAGTTTATCCACAAGCACGTGGATATTTGCCGCCATTGTGTGGAGTACCAGTGTGGTTATCCGAGATACTTGAGCGGGCGCCAGTTGCATCTCATTTGCAAGCATCTCGAGGCTTCGACATAGCGGCAAGCTCGAGTCCCTAATCAAGGAAACCGCCGAGATTAAGGCAGATGAGAAAAAATACACTTTGAGGATGGCTAAAACCATAAAGAGGATGTTCGGGTCAAGCCAGGTTTGCAGGAGAATCTCTCCTAGACTCAAGTATTGCCTTATCATTTTTTAGAGTGGGTCAGTCGTTAATTAAAGTCAGCCAAAGGACGTGGAGGGTGCTTTAGCAGATTGTTGATTAGGTAAAAGGAGCTGCTTTAAAGAATGAACAAGAAAGAGGCAGAGGCAAAAAAATGAAAGAAAGAAATAATCCAAGTTATACTGGAAACCAAACGAACTTGTATGGTTCATAGGAACTGAGCTGAGACGCTTGCACCACGCTCATGTGCAGCGTTGAATCAGGCGTGTTTCACAGTGGTTGTGTCTGAAACATCCGGGTCAACTTCTGCGACAAGCCAAGGAATTCAATCGGCACTTTCGGTATTCGCGAGTATTCGCAAGTATTCGTGAGTATTCGAGAAATATTTCCGAGGATGTTTGACACTAGTATCCACAAAAATGTACTTATAAACACATCTTCCCGGTGGTGATAGATCGGTATTGGGAAAATGGCCTACGCAGTGCGGTGTGTTGCGAGAACCAATCTGCGTATCCAGCGTATCCAGCGTATTCTTTGCACCATTACGGACCGAACAATGAAATGCTGGTGTGATTTGTTCGTCCAGTACTCGCAAGAGAAAAGAATAGAATAGAGTAGAAAAAAGAAAGACAGAAGAAAAGAAGAAAAGAAAAAAAGAAAAAAAAAAAGAGAACGAAACAACGAAACAACGAAAGAAAAAAGAAAAAAAAACCCCCCATGTTATTTGCAAGGAATCTTTCCCGGATCTTTTTCACTTCGTCCGAAGCTCTGGGGCCCGGTGTGCACACAGGCCGCGGGGCAGCATGAGATCTCCCGCGGCGAGGACCAGGGCGAAGAAAAACAACACCTAGGTAAAGTTTTTAACTCTCAGCAACATAACCACACAAATTATTTTCGAGAAAAAATGGCACTGGAAGCTAAAGAAGAAGGATCAGACACTCACATCAACTTGAAGGTCAGCGACGGGTCTGGCGAGATCTTTTTCAAGATCAAGAGAACCACCCCTATGAAGAGGTTGATGGATGCTTTCTGTAAAAGACAGGGAAGATCGTTGGATTCCATCAGATTTTTGGTTGATGGTACGCGTATCCATCCAGACAGCACTCCAGACACCATGGACTTGGAGGATGGTGATGTCATTGAGGCACACAGAGAGCAGACCGGTGGTTTCTTGTAAGATAAGTGAATAAACAGAGTTAATTGAGATGAATGTAGGAATAAATGTCATGATAGACTCCTCGGGAAGAGATTTTATTTGGTGGACCAGTTCTTGAGTTTTTTTGGGATCTTTTGGGATCTTTTGGGATCTTTTGGGATCTTGTGGGATCTTTTGGGATCTTTTGGGATCTTTTGGGATCTTTTGGGATCTTTTGGGATCTTTTGGGATCTTTTGGGATCTTTTGGGATCTTTTTTGGGTTCCTCGGGATTTTTTTTTTTGATCATTTGAAAAGGTTTTCTTTTTCATCTTTTTGAAAGATATCTTTCGGGCTCTTTTGTTCCCTTTGGCTTTCTTAATTGGCTTGACTGTTTTGGATCCAGGGCCCCCTTGTACGATGTCATAAAAGGGACATGACATACGCTTATAACACGATATACATATATGTATCAATGGGATATTTAGCTGTGTTTGATCTTTAGCAGTGAAATTGATGGAGGCACGATAAAACGTTGTACAAGAAATGGATTTCCTCTCCGCTCTCCAGCAAGCTGGTGTATTCGGTTTTCCTACCGTTGGTTAACCTACAATTAGGCTTGAAGGGAGATCCGCTATTCGAAAGGAGTGGCGAAAAGAAATGCCAAGGCTGAAATCCTATCTATGGGCACTACGTGGCCGGGAAGTATCAATTTTCAATTGTTTTTGTGTTCATACAATTAGGGATTTCGCTGGTTGAAAGTGAAGAATTTGAAAGTGAAATTTCCAAATCGAAAGAACTTTTCAGCGTGTTTGGGGCTCCAAACCAAGCCTTAATATAGCTAGAAAATTGAGCTGGGGAAATGTGTGAGAAACCTCCCGAAAAACGATCTTAGTAATCAAGTGATGTCGAAGTCACCCCAACAGAAGGCCACTTTTTCCACTACCAGAGCCATACCTGGTATTTGGAATTATCAAAACCATCACAATTTTCGAACCCAGCATAAGTTTACGACACCAATCTAATTTTACAAAATTTCAGGATTGATCACGGCGGATTTCATCATTCTAAGTCCCAGATTCTTGCGCCGCTCATCTTCCAAAAAACCGCAGGACAAACTGTAAAACGAAAAATCTGGAAAAAGGCACTCACAATGGCACTTGCAAAAACCCAAACACGCGAAGAAAAAAACGCCGAGAAAATCCAATCTATGGGGAAAATGACTTGGGATTAACGGCGAAAAAGAGGCCGTCACACTGCCCCTCAAACATCCCATCAAATACACAAACAGCCATACAGCCATACAGCCAAACAGCCAAACAGCCACACAGCCAAACAGCCACACAGCCAAACAGCCAAACAGCTCATCTCCATAGAGTGCGGGAGATCGGAGGTTTTCTCGCAAATTTTGCCCCAGGCACCAAAAAGACACCACAAAGAACAGGTCAAATTTTATAAAGTCCACCCTTTGGGATCTTTAATAAAATCCAATATTGGTGATCTACTCCTTTCAAGAAAAATTTCACCTTCCGTTCCCAGTTGGTGTGTGTTGGTTCTACTTGGCGACGCACGTGCGGGCAATTTTGTTGCGGAGGCGTTGCCGGAGATATCCATGGTATCGGCTCGGTCATCGGCATGTTTCCGAACTCGTCACGCCGCATGCCAATTTCTTGGGCATATAAAAGGAAACGGATTTTCTGGCCGTCGGACTCGCATTGGTTTTAGGAAAGAAAAAAAAAAAAAAAAGAACGGAAAAGTTCGCCGGTTTTTATTTCGTGACCCTTAAGTTTTTCTGACACAATAAGAACTCGGCCGCCGTCTGAGATCGACCCCTTTAACTTTTATTACCTTGTGAAACTCTTGTGAAGAATGTGTAGAGCAGCTATCTGTGGCATTTGCCAACACAAATCATGGACCGGGTGTGGTGCCCATATTGCTAGCGTCATGGACAATACCGATAGAAGTGAATGGTGTACTTGTGAGTCCGTGGACGGCCCTTCCGGGTCCGGTTACCCACCCCGGGCCGGTACGGGGTTTGGGAAATCCAAATGACTATTTTGTTTGGCGTTGGTGTTGATTACGGTTTACGTCCAAAAAATCTCGGCGTCTTGAAACGGTTTATAGTGTCTTGATTTGTGCGAGTTTATAGTAATGTAAGTTAATATCAACCCGTGAGAAGTGTGGGGTAAGGACACAAGGACCACAGGGGATGTCCTCAAATGAAGCTTGGCGTAGAAATTTCAATTTCAACAACAAGAAGTTGATTAGGGGTGGTGGTTGCTAGATTTTCGCCGGGAACGCTCATATGCTTGTTGCAAGAAAGTGTACAGGGACCTCGAAATACTTTCGATGTTCTCTTCCCCAGCCTAGCGCTATTTGATTTATTTCTCGCTATTTTGAGGCATGAAGTTGGGGATTTGTCACATGAGAACATTGACTCCTCGCTCTAGGAGAATTACCCTTTTTCGTCCACCGCCCGCCGTCGGGCGTCATTGGTCGATCATCACCTGCGCGGTATTCGCACGCTGGCCCGCCCAACGCCGTATGGATCCGGCTATTCTTGCGTTTGGATCCATTTCTAGAAGCGCCAACGCGACAAAACACGCGCGCGGCCCAAAAAGTCTCCCAAGACTCGTTCCAGTTTAACAATGGCAAGCGTGCCACGGGTAGTGAAATTCACCACACGAAACAATTCAAGCCACTTGCACTGAAAATCTCCATTGTTTGCGTGTCTTTTCTTGTATTGTTCTCTTTCTTGTGCCCTTTTTGTGTTCATGATCTCTGTAATTTTTATTCACTCATGTGTTCCCAGTGCACTTGAATATCTCTAGCATCGTTGCCAGCTTACCAGACTTAATGTTCTTTACTTAGTCTGTGCGGATGCCAGGTGTACGCCTGTGTATACAAGGAAAGTCGTCATGCCGCCATGCCGCCACGCCCCCAAATCGAAACATTTCCCAGACTCACAAGCCGCCTGCGACGGACCCACACTGTGTGCAGTCCCAGCGTCATTCCACCTTGCTGTATTCACCGTCACGTAAGAATGCCACCGTTTTTCTGCCGTATTTGGAATAATTGAAGTTGATTTGTTTTGCTTTTTAGTGGAAAAGACAAAACTCCTTTTTATTTTTGAGTCTCGTGTTTTTTTGATAAAGTCTGCCATTTGTCTTTGCTACTGAAAGGTATCAATTTCCTTGCAACTCTAAACAACTACCCCGCCTTCTTGCGTGAGACGCTTCCCTTTTTCAGACACCAGACACCAGACACCAGACAAAAACCTCAAACCTGGGACCTCAAGCCTCAAACCCCAAACCCCAAATCTCAACCCTCAACCCTCGGACCTCACCAAGAACATCTTGTGGTTCGCAAAAACTTTGTACCCCAACTTTCCGCCACATAGTCTATTTGACAATTCTCTGGTCCTTTTTCAAAATTCCAACACCCCGAATGCAGAATGGATTTAAATTACCCGGATTTCTTGAATGAGCACGCTTCACGGTCACCGCCAGGTGATCAAGCGCAACATCACACCAAAGACATGAAACACTCCCCTCAAGCATTACACAATGTTGCTCCGGCGCTGTCGGCAAATGACCCATTTGGCTTTAGGGACACGGAGTCGTCAATGTTTCGGAACCCCGATTTCGAGAACATCTTACAATCAAAACTTGCCATGTTGGACCAGCAACAGGACACTGTCTCACCACTTCAAAGCACCTTGAACACGTCTCCGCAATCGGCTTTTTCCGGCTTTGGGTCGCTGTTCCAAAACAATTACCCCAATTTCAACTCTCCCCCGTTCCCGTTCAATGATGTGCCGCCGATTGACTCTTTCAATTTACCCCGTGAACTCCAGGGCGGAATTGGAAACATATCTTCCCGAAGGCCGAGCTACGCGGCTGAATCATTCACTCGTAATGGTCCGACGTATGCTTCGGGTATTCTGACACACCCGCCACCATCGGCTTCAAACAAACACTCATTGGCGTCGCTCGCTGCAGCAAACAACTACTCCAAGACTTTCAATTATCATTCCGGATATGACCAGCTTACAGACTCCTTTGGGAACTTCAATCTCCATACCAACTCCAACTTTTCTGACTTCCAGGCAAGAAGGCCGTCTCAATTGGCGGAATTTACGAGCCCTCTTCCACCGCAGCTGGGCTACTATGGTGGACAATTTCCGGCTATTGCCCCTTCCCAAATGCCACAATTCATGCCTTTTGGAGATGCCAACCAAAATGCTGCTCCTTTTCCAATGGATACAAACACCCCTGTCTCTTCGTCGTCAAATTATACCGCGCCCCAGCAGCTCTCTTCAGGTAATACCAGCTATAATTATCCAATGAAATTGGACAACAAACTCATGTTGAAAAATCAGCACATACTTTCATCGGCAGAATTGAAAGGATTGTATTCCTCTGTGTTAAGGTATTACCAGGACAAAGACATAAGCGAAGATATCGTGAAGAAATTGAAGACACTATTAAATCATGAGGCGGTTTTGAAATTGATTACATTCATCAAAAACCTTAACAATCTCAATATCCACCATAAAATGATTTGCTTGGTCCTCAACAAAAATGGGAAATTGGATCTTCTTTCTTACCCAAATAACTCAAACATTTACCTTCAGAATGGGGACATGGTCATTGTGGATGGTGACCGAGGCAAAGATCTCGTTATGGTGTTAGAACCTCTCGTTCTGTTGAATATGGCGATTTTATTCAACTTCTTGAAAAAACTCGAGCACTTGAAGTCCCTCACAATTATGGATAGTCACGGCAGCTCCTCAGTGAAAAACAGTCATTGGTCCGGTACTCATTCCACTGCTGTGGATGCTTCAAATATTGTGAACGGCCACCTGAATGAAGATAATGAATTCATCCTCAATTTGCCAACAAAGCAAGTGCTCAGGTTTGCTACGCCCAAGGAAATACAAAAACTTAGTGGGAAGTTCCTTGAAGAAAAAAAGGCGTTTATCACATGCTTCAACAAAATCAAGGAGTTAGGGTTGAGCAACGACTTGACCTTGATCAATGTGGAATATCAATTTGATTTCAAAAAATTGATTTTCTACTACTTTGCAGGGTTTAAGCGGATTGATTTCCGTGACTTGATCAAAGAGTTGTTTAAAATATACAAGACTAGAATCTGGCTCTGTGCGGTTTTGCCCTATGATAAGCCGGAGCTATACACTAAACAGAAGGCTAATGAGGTCGACAAGAGCATACTAAGCGGGAGAATCCCTAAAGAATATGACTTATCGACCGACCAGATCATGAATTTCTCTGTGGAGGATTTTAATACTATTCCCGCACCTACTTACTTCCATCTGCGAAACATGTTCAACTTGATAGATAATTTGGAGGAAGATGTAAATGGGAGTTTCTACGGGTTCAATCAAGGAACAGGCAACAATACGGTGCCCGAATCGCGTCCTCGCTCATATCTGATTCAACCCAGCTTTAATCCTTTTGGAGAGACAGAAAAAAAGCTCTGAGTCGGAATAAAGTCGTTAGGTCCCACGAGAAAGGAGAATGTTACGAAAAAAAAAAAAAAAATAAGAAAAGGAAAAGGTATGAATTGACTCAGGAGTCTACAAGCAAACAAAAAGAAATTTACGAAACTCAAACACAGAAAAGATTAAACTCAGAACAAGATTAAAGAGTTGAAATATTGGACACTCATGCGGAATGCGATGTTTGAGGGGCTTTCCGCGTAATAGAAACGATAGAATTTACCAGAAGGTGGAAAGTGATCCCCCTTGAATCCTGCCGAAAAAAAAAAAGAGAGAAAGATCTCAGTCTATTCTATTCTATACCGTAATAATGAATTAGGATTATTTTAATACAAGTAATTGTGAACTTTCGATACGCACTGACACATGTCCCTTTTATCTGTCGCTTGGGTCGTGTCCAACCCAAAACATTAGAGCCAGCATTTTGAGCCTTTTATGTCACGAATTGCGGCGTGTCTTAGGTGTGGCATGTGTCTGTGTGTGTATGTGTGTATGTGTGTGTGTATCTCTGTATGTGTGTATGTGTGTGTGTGTATCTCTGTGTGTGTGTATCTGTGTGTGTGTGTATCTCTGTGTGTGTGTATCTCTGTGTGTGTGTATCACACACATGTATCTCTGTGTGTGTGTGCGTCTGGGAGTATCGCGTGTGTGTTTTGTAGTGTGACATCAAGTTTAGCGAGCCCTGAATTGTGTGGGGAATGGCCGGCGCGACCGCGTTGATGTGGACACGTTACTGGAACCCAGGTAGATCCTGTTTTCAGCACGAGCACGGCACATAGAAGTCTCGTTCGAGGTTTCCGAGCCGATAACAATAACAGGAAATTAAGACAGAAACTGTATAAAAGCTTTTTCAACACAGTTTGAGTTGATAGAACCCGGAACAATTCAGCCGCATAAACCATTAACTCCGAATTTTAAGAAACGGAAACGGTATAAAAAGAAATATAGACCAGAGAATTATAGATATCATGCTTCTCGCGACTTATCTCAAGCTGAATCTGTTTCGCCGGTACATTCCAGACTGGCTCACCACAGGAGCCATTTTGGCGTATTTCTTCTTGGTTGCCGAACATGCCAAGCCGTTCAATCGCCAGTTTAAATTGAACGACTCCACTCTCCAGCACCCTTTTGCAACACAAGAACGGGTCACCGGCCATATGTGTCTTTTGCTCGCTGCAGTAGTACCCACCTTGGTGATTGCTGTGATCACCTTTATCAAACACCACAAGACCAAGAATCACGCATGGCATGTTTTGCAGGTATCGGTCTTGGGCCTTGCACTCACGATTTCTGTGGACGGCGTCATTACCGATATTTTGAAGGGCTGGGTTGGACGGCCCAGACCAGACTTCTTGGCCAGATGTGGACCCATCAGAGGAACCCCAGTTGACGAGTTTGTGGATGTTTCAGTTTGCACTGCGCCATTAGGTGCCTCTTTGCTTGCAGACGGAATGAGATCTACTCCTTCAGGTCACTCCTCCATCTCGTTTAGTGCGTTCTTGTATTTATCCATGTGGATCTACGGACAGTTTAAGCTTGCACAACGCCCTCGCGATATCCACTTACACGCGCTTGCGGGGTTGCCTCTTCTCTTGGCATCCTATGTTGCGTTGTCCAGAGTCCAAGATTACAGACACCACTTTGTTGATATTTTCCTGGGTGGGTTCCTTGGGTGCACCATTGCTGTGACCATATACAACAAGTACTTCCACCACGTGTATTCTGAGAAGTCTAACGAGGTCTTGGGGGACGAAGACGATAACCTCTTACCGCTTTGAAAGGAAGACTAGGGCATGTACTGGAACAAAGCAGCAACAATTCAGGAATTGCATGATTTTGGGATTGTTGGAAAAATGTAGCAATCCAGGATTGCACATTACCTTCAAAGACCTGGATTTTATTATGCGGCCTTGTTTTAGGGAACTTTGGGGTGTCTTGTCGCTTTACTGACACAATTTTATTGGTATTTGCAGCACTAGAAATTGGTACTCTTGACTATTATACTCTTTTGATGGCCAAAAAATGTGTACCTTATTTGAAAATATTACAGTATTTTACTCATTTAAATCTCGAATTTTTTTTTCCTATGTGTGAACTAAAAAAACAACGGACTTGACACCTTTGATAGCTGTTTGAGACTTGGGACTCTCACAGGCACGCTTCGGACCCACTTTTGAGGTATGTTCCCAGCATACAGAAAAAAAATTGTTATAAGAGGGAGGGCTCGCTATTTTTTGTTTTCTTCTTTTATTTACTACCTCTCTTCTTAACACCACCACAACACCTAATGACTTGGTACCCTACGGTCCTCCTAGGACTTGTGAAATTGATTCTGAAACTCATAGACATCTTTGTGTTGGGATATGGGCTCCACTTGGTCTTTGGCTTTTTCTTTGGAATAGTTTCTGCGGCCGAATTTGCCACCGAAACCGCCACAATTGAAGTGATTCCGGTAATGGTCTTAGAATCCCCAAACACTCCAGAAATCCCAATAACCCCCGAAACCCCAAATGCATTTGCCGCAACTGGAACTTCTAATTGCGAAGGTGAAAGCGACGACTCTGGCGCTTGCTTCAGCCCCGTTAACTACTCTAACTCACCTCTCTCTTCCTCTCCAGCTACCGCCGACACAACTGGCGGCAACCTTTCCTCTCGAGTAGAAACAAAAACTGAAACCAAAACTGAAACAACTACTGAAACTAACAACCTGGGGGAGTCAACAAAAGAGCAGCCCCAAGAAGGCAGCTCGAGCGAGTCCGCTAAAGCTGAGAGAAATTTTGGGAAAGTTTCTGGTCTGCCAGAATTTGCCACCGAAATTTCTACCACGCTGACTCTGAAAACTAACTCTCACGATGATACTGTAACGAAATTTGCAGCCAAGAAAGACGGCGCTGCTGGAAATGCAGGAAAAAGTAGAACCCCCAAACACCCAACACTACCCGCTAGAGAAACCCCCGAGGCCTGGAGAAAGATCTCTGCGCCTTTGAGGGTTCCCAAAAAGAACACCACTTCTGAGTGGCAGGTCCAAGGCAGAAGGCGCCAGAAATCTTCTGTTAGAGAAGGAACCGCTGTAGTGAACAAGTTCGGGACAACAAAGGCAACGACTCAAGAGCTGAACACGGGAAAAACTTCTGTTAAGCCCAGACCAGGTTTCGATGCTATAGAAAACCCTTCGAAAGCTTTAGAGGATCTTGAAGAAGAGAGTTTTCAAGGTCCTCGGGCAAGAAGTGGTAGACAGAGACCTGATAAGGACATAGTAGAAAATGCCGAGCTTGAGATTCCCGAGGCATGGGCCGAACCAACAACGGAAGCAAGCACAGACCAAACTACGGACCAAACTACGGACCAAACTACGGACCATACTACGGACCAAACTACGGACCAAACTACGAACCCAACAACCGAACCAACAACCGAACCAATCACCGAACCAATCACCGAACCAATCACCGAACCAACTACCGAACCAACTACCAAACCAACTACCAAACCAACTCCAACCATAATCACCCTACCAGTGACTAAAACGGCTTCTCCCGAAACTCCGAACCCTACATGGGCTTCAGCATTGGCTGTGAAAAAGACACCGGTTGTCAGAAAGCCTGCTCCGCCCGGCTGGGTTACCTTGTACAAGAGAAAGAGAACAGATACTGGAACTTCTTAATTCCTTTAAACTTGAATCAGAAATCCCTTTGAACAAACAAGGGATCCACTTGCTAGAATTAGATACCAACTCGCTGAAGAAATAAAAATTGCTAGATATAAATAAACAAGGCTTTGAAAAACAAATCGAAGTAGACCAAAAGACCTCTTCTGGAATGGTTGTAATATGAGCACTGAAGGTCTGATGAGCCATCTTGTTAAAACAAAAGGGCTAAAAAAAGGGCTTACATTTTTTCCTATCACTTTTCGCTGCCTCCTTTGTTCCTGCCTTCTATTTTTTTTTTCTTCTTCGTTCTTTCCATCTCATTAATGCATCAACTCTGTTTCGTAAATACACAACATTTTGCAGCCGCGACATCTGGTTGACCGGTGTTGGATTCGCACCATGTTTCAGATCCTCCAAGAACATGAAACATGACACAAGTCTGAAGTAATCTGGTGCAACAAGCTAGTCCAACAATTCTGAGACGAAGCAACAACAAAAAAAATCAATATATTTAAACTCTCATATGCCCCCGGTAAATATATCTCTCATTCCTCAAACCGTCCAAAAAAACCTTGCCAAATCAAGACAGCCATTCGCAACATCGCTCACGTTTGCCGCACAAAGAATAGCTGCGAAAACCATTACAAGACGTCTACACTAACCATAGCACCTAATACAAGACTCTTTTTGGGTGGTCTGCTTACTTGAGTATTAAAGCGTATATCCTTGATCATAATGAGAATCCGGTACGACAATATCTTGCGCCAACGTCGTGATGGTACTGTGCCCACCACTGTAGTGGTTGTCACCCAGGTTGTTTCTCCTGCCCGAGCCACCACCTCAACAACGCTGCCCATGGTTCAGCAGACAGCTCAACAAACAGTTCAACAAACAGTTCAACAAACAGTTCAGCAGACAGTTCAGCAAGCCGTCCAGCAAACCGTCCAGCCAATATCCCAACCAACAATGCAGTCAACAGTTCAGCCTACCGTCACTGTCCTTATGACTCTTACGCCTGGAGCTACAAACACTGCTAACGCCGGGTATACTACAGTCACAAGTGTTCCAAACATGTTGACAATGGGTGTGAATACTTTTTCAAGTGGTGCACTCAACAATGCCCCTGCGGCTCTGGGTGTGCTTTCTGATTCTTCCTCTGTGAGTGCATCTTCACTTGCACTGAAGTCTTCGTCGACTAGTCTTTCTCTGAATACAGCGATATCCCTGGTATTGGGCTCCGGTCTGCTGTCAAGTACGCGTTTGGGCTTGGCAATTGGTATACCCATTGCGGCCGTGTCCATATTCGGACTTGTGGTGTTTATATTGATCCTCCTTAGGAAAAAAATGGACCCTAAACCCACCGAAACGCTTGCTTTCAAAGCAAAGAAAGCAAAAGTTGCGCCCTCCAAAACTTTATCGGAAAAACACTCTGTCTCGAGCGTCTATCTGTCTTCCGATATCGAGCAAGGATATGACCATCACTACGACCCCAGATCAGCCACTGGTACAAATGGAACTGCTTTGCCTCCTGGACAGAAGCCCAATTTCTTGAAGAGAATCAGCAGACTCATGAATGTTCCTGAATCTCCTTTGGAGTTCAAGTCTCCGCTTTTTTTGCGCAGATTCAATTTGCTGTCAAACAAATATGAAGGCGACACAGGCGAAAAGCAAGAAAAGGCTTTGCCAAAGTCCCCTTTATCAACCAGTACACAAGAAGTATCCCCTACCCCTCCTAAGACAGAATTTCCCCTGAGACAGACGTCCTCGAAACCTGAAGTGCCCGAAAAACTGACGTATGTGGTGGTAAAGCCATACGCACGTCGCTTGGGTGATGAACTCACGGTGTGCATTGGCGAAAAGGTCACGATTGTGGATCAGCATTCGGATGGGTGGGCAAGCGTAAAAGTCACTGATAGCGGAGATGTGGGTGTGATTCCTCTCATGTGTATAAAGAAATTCATGGGCAAATGAAGAAATGGGGAATAACAATATCTATAGAGTAGACAAATCACTGAACTTAGCGTACAAGGGCATCAAGTTCGATAAATATTGAAATAAAAATCAGTCATTCATTAAAGTAAGGGTATTAGGAACCCCCCTGGGTAAGAGGACCCGTTGAATAATATACACACAAAAATGCTATAATACACATTAGTCATTATAATAAACGTCGCAGAGGAAAGAACGATATACATCATAACACATGGACATCACATGGACATCACATGGACATCACATGGAGCACACCAAACATCACCAACTACTAATGTCCCATTAGTATTGTCTCATATACTCATTGGACGGCTGCGACTGTAACCTTGGGTCCAACTTTGGGTCATTTGACCTCTGCATCGGGGCCTGGTATTGTTGTTGTTGGCGCAGACTCGGCTGGAAGTTGGGCTGGACCTGGTATTGATATTGCTGTTCGCCATAAGATCTGATATTCAGAGCACTCTGCAGAGGTTGTGCTTGAGGACGCGCTTGCATCACATGGCTCTTCGGTGGCCCTGCTTGTCGGGGGACCAGATAGCCTTGAACCGAGCTTTGTTTGGACTCGGAAGAACCCACTCTGTTGTATGGATTGACTTGCCTTTGTGGGTCAACCTGGCTATGAGGGGGTCTGGATTGCAGCTGCGTGTTTTGCTGGTGCGGTTGCTGGTAACCATTCAGTGGCTGCAGAGGCTGACTCTGATGGGGAAAGCCGCCATAACCTGGTCTTGCACCATTACTTTGTGGTTGACCATAACTCAACTCTGCGCTTGCCTTCCGAGGTATTGTCTGGTACTGTTGCGGGCCATTTTGAGGGGCGCCAGGCTTGCTGTGATCAAAATATTGCTGCGAAGCCGGGCCTCTCTGCTGTAGTGGCGGGTATTGTTGATGTGGGCCCTGTTGCGGAGGCCTTTGTTGCATTTGCATGGGCGCTTTTTGAGATGATACAAGCGGACGATATGAGTGCAGGGGCTGTTGCGGTTGCATTTGGGATTGAGATGGTGCCTGTTGGAATTGCTGCGACTGTTGTGGTCTTTGTTGAGCTGGCTGGTTGTATTGTTGTACCTGTGACTTTGGTTGGTTAAATGTCAGGGGTTGTTGCTGAATTGGGTACGGTTGCGAACCCTGTTGACTCTTGGGGTTTAGTGATGGAACCAGGGCAAATGCACCACTTGACACACCAAAATCCCTTGGTGACTGATTTTGGGAGGCGGCCGGCGACTTTATGTACCTGGGTTTGTTATAGGCATCTGCTGGGCCATCTATATTTTGATTCAAATTTTTGGTGGCCTTAGATTTCTGCACTGTCGTCTCTTGCTTTACACTTGAAGAATAGTTCAAGATTTGTTCGGTATCAAACTTCTCTCCCAGAGAGGGAGTCAATGGCTCTGTGTTGTACTGTTTGGCCGAGTGCAACAGCTGTAATTGCTGGATTTGGGGAAGTTGTTGTGCACTTCCAACAGGTGAAATGGGAGACCGATGGTAAAACCCATGAGGAACTGTGGGTGGCGAGGATCCTTCAAAGAAATCAGATTCTCCAGAGGCCTCGCTTTCAACGTCAGAGTTGTTGATCGGGTATTTGGATCCTCCCTTGTTATCGACACTCTTGGAAAATTGCTGATTGAACTCTTTATACTGCGTCAATGGCGAATGGACAGACGAATAACTAAGGTTCCTGTTTTCGAAACCCTGGGGCACCGCCAACAAGTTTTCCTTCTCTGCGCCCCTTACAAAACTTCCAGAAGATCTATGATCATCTTCTGCGGACCCTTCTTCTTCGCTCAGTTCTTCAATTTCACTATCAATCAAGTGTCGATCACTCGTTGGATAAGGCCCGTGTCTCAAGGATTTTTTCCTCATTAGTGTAGGTAACACTTCTTCATCTATTTCCTCTGGGCTACCGTTTAAGATCATGTTGCGGTCGTTGAACTTATCAGAAGGAGTCTCAATAGTGGAGTATTTCTGATAGATATCCGATAATTGCACAGAACCACGAGAGCCCAGTGAAGTTCTCAACTCCAAATTGTTTACGTTTCTGCTTGGATTCGAAGGCATCGAAGCTTTCAACGTGCTTATTGGAAGCTGTTCGCGGGGCACAGAATGTGATTCATTAGTGGTCTGGTTAGCGTAAGACCCGTTGGCGTGGGACCCATTGGAATGTGATCCATTGGCATGAAAGCCATTCGCGTGAGATACATTAGAATAAGACCCGTTAGTATGAGACCCGTTAGCATGAGACCCGTTAGCATGAGACCCGTTAACATAAGATGGGCCCAGCCTTGTTTGGGCACCAGCCAGAGCTGCTCTCTTTTCAGGAATATTCTCCCTAGTTCCACTGGGAGAAGGAACCGACCCAGAAACCAGTCGAGAACCGTTTTGGTGAGCGGATGTTGATTGTGGCGTGTTTGGAGATGGCGAGCCACGGGGTACGCTCAGGCTTCCTAAACGGGGACTGTTCAAAGAACTTATGGCGCCGTTAAGGCCTCTGGCGGAGCCGCAGCCATCGTATCCATGGGCCATCTTCATTTTCAACACATTTTTGATGTTTTCCGTCCATGCCCTGGCATCCCAGGACATAAACAGCACGGACGATATTAACGGTTGTAAGTCGGACAGATTGAGGTAGTGTACGTGCGGCAAGGTCGGGAGGCCGAAAACCAACGAGTCGGGATCAACACGGTCAGCTTTCAAGCGCTGGGGCCGACCATACAAGCCAAAGGAGTCATAAAGTGGAATCAAGAAGCGGATCAAGGTGTCGAAGCCCGGAACTGCCGAGTGTTGTTCGGGCATGATGAATAGCGAGGTGTCCTGGCTATCAGCGTTACTTTTTTTACTCGGCTTCACCGTAGGCAGTTTGAAATTGATGCGGCCCTCCAATTTCATGATGGTGCTTTTATCGATGAAAAACGGCAGCTGTGGATATACTGCAGTAACCAGGGTGGCGGATGTGATGACACCAACAAGAGCTTTTTTCTTTAGGTTATCGGACTCGTAGAGTAAAACACGGCCCGGAGTGAAGAGTTTCTTCTTGGACTGGCTCGGTTCAATCACTGCATAGCACCGTTTCCACGCCATTCCCGACCCGTATCTGATTTTGACCCAGTCCTCGTGGTTAAAGCGTTTTGGCGCCAAAACCGTGCGGATATCCGAGAGCATCAGGCCCCGCGCAGATAAAAGTGCTCCGGTGTACGCTTCCTGAAGAGATTGGTACTCGTAGGTGGCCAAACGGAGAGCCAGGTTCCACTCCTTTAGTTGGTCGAACGTGCGCAACTGGATGATATAGCGGTTTTTCAATGTGGTCAGCACAATCAACACGTTTTCGAGCTGCATTTTGGCAGCGGGGAGCACCTTCATGGCATTGAATACTGCATCAGTGAAGTTCAAGTAGTTGGGCTTACTGCTAGTTTTGAATAATTTCTCGGGGGAGTTCCGAAACCGGGCCAAATTGGCCGCGTCCCAATACGCGAGCTGGTTTCCAGTCAATATTCCGTAAACCTCCTTCCACTCGCGATCTGCGGGGTTCCCGTCTCCATTCAAATCGTTATAGAGCATGAATGTACCTTCATGATACCGTCTGTGGGTTTGGGCCGAGAGCAATGTGACGATGGGCACGAGTTCTGGTGAGATCTGGTCTGGATCGAACTTTCCTGGGACCGGAGATGCCTGCGAGTTGTACAGCAGTGTGCTAAACTTGCGCAGGCTTGATTTTTGCGGGGAAGACAAGGTCGTCATCTGGTGTCTTGGGGATGTCTTGGGGATGTCTTGGGGATGTCTTGGGGATGTTTCGTGTTTTGGCGAGGGTGTTTTGAAAATGTGTTTCGAAAAGCCACTTATCTAGCAATAAATTAACGCAAAATCCGTTTTTGTGTTGATGTTTAGCAATGTGAAAAGAAACAAACGCGTGGTCTTTTTTGTTGTTGATTTTTTCAAAGTTTATTTTGTTGTTGTAGGGCATGCAACCTGTTGCAGGTGGTGGCTGTGGGCCTGTGGCAGTAGTGCGTCGGAGGTCTCGATTTCAAACTTCCCGCTGGCTTACCTATTGTTTGTGGATTTTTCCTGAACAAAAAAAAAACACGTTTTCTCTACTTCGCCGTGCGCCCTTTCAAAGTTTCAAAGAGGAAAAAGGAAAAATTCCGGATTCTACAGCTATATATATTGTTGTGCCCAAAAGCAATTACGTTGGAAAAGAGAGAGCAAGTAGGAGGAAAATGACACAAGGATACATGAGACATGGTGAGTATGAGCACTATCACACGGATGCTTCACTTACAAAGCGGAAAAATTCTGCGCACTTTTCAGAAATTTTAGACCAACAAAAAAGATGATTTGGGCGGCAGATGGAAAGGGAGGGGATAAAGGCGCTTCATCCAGCAACTTTGTTTTCCTGGGGCAAAACGAGGAACAATAATCAAACTGTTGTTGCTTAAACGAATCTGAATAAGGAGTGCGAGCAAGATTTTTTTTTATTTTTTGGTATTTTTTTTAGGTCTTTTTTCGTTCGCCCGCAGCCCCACGTCTTCCGAAACAGGCAACACGGAAATATAGTTTCCGATATTACAAAGCTCCTGTGTATTACAGGATCGAGGAGCGTCTTTCAAGCATCTCAGAGATCAACTGCACCAGGCCAGATTCCACCTTGGCACCTTCAATCACATTCAGTGATGTTGAGTGGCCACAACAATGGGACTCCAGGTTCAGAAGCAGTTTAACGTGGCAGAAAAATAAAAAAAGAAGCAGAAATAGTATGGAGGGCCTTCTTGCTTGTCATATCTCGGGCCCTCACTGTGATGCTTTTTTTCCTTTGTTGTGCTAAACCTCGTTTCCGTGGAGTAAATGTTGGGGAACCTGGTAGGGTCGTGCGCTGGCTGATCGTAAACACGCGACCGTTGGGTGTGTGCAGGATATGCAGGAAGAACCCCCCTCCCCCAGAAAGAGCCAGAATCCCAGAAAACCACAACCCGACGTGGACATTCTGGATGCGGTATTTGGTCCGACTCCGGCGGTAGGTGTAGGGTCATTTAATTGAAGAAAACCCCCCGAGTTGAGCCAGTTGTTTTGTTCCTCTTCTCGTCCTTGTTTCTCTGCCTCTTCTTGGGAAGAAAGACGAAAAAGCCAAGAGGTGGACACTCGCGCGAGTAGCCCGAAACCGCGTGCCGAGAGTCCGGGCCAAGGCATTGTCACTAGAGTGGATCCACCAATTTTCCAAGGCCGTCCTCTTATGGTGAGTTTTTTTTCCCATGTAGTCTCATCAAATTGCTCTTTGTTTATTATTGATACCAAAACAGGATACTCTAACCGCAGGGCGACCAAAGCTTTTAAACTTGACAGACGAGTGGCACGCAGTGTTGTAATGTGCCGCGAGAACTTCCTCAAAAGAAAAGAAAAAAAAAAAAAAAAAAAAAAAAAAACAAAGCGCGTTTACTTAAAAAATAGGGGCAAGATGAGTGTCAAAATGGGGCCGCATTTTTCGCCAAACTGGTTCCATATTCTTGCTTTAATTCTTGCTTAAGATCACTTTTTTTCGTTTTTTTTTTGTGTTGATGTGTGTGTTTTAATCTACCTTTTAAATTTGTATCCTTGTCATTGTGTTCTATTTTGGTTTTCTGAGTTAGATATGTTGATGTTTAGGAAAAAATAATCTGTCGGGCTCAAGTCTGCCGGTGGTCGAGCATGCACAGTTATTTCTTGGCTACTCGATTTCAATCCTGCAACACGTTTTGTGAAGTTTTTATGTTTTTATGTTTTTTTGTTTTTTTGTTTTTTTGTTTTTTTTTTTAGGAAAAAGGGGGTTCTTAGGAAGAGCGCCACTCAAACTGCTTTTATGTTTATCTTAGGATGCTTGACTGGTTCACCATCTCAAAAACTCCACCCAACCCCACATTTGTTAGAAAACGACCTAAGTGGACCTCGTAAAGGAATAATTTTGAAAAAAAAATTGTGATAGACAAACGTGAGTGGACGAATTAGACAGGATCCAACCTTGATACAACTTAGTACTATTACAACGGGCATATGTCAATCTTGAGGTAGATATGTTGGGTTTTTTCACTATCCCAAAAGTAGCACATGCCCAGTCTTGTGATTCACCCTGATTCCCCCGGTCAAATTAGCAAAGGGGGGACTGAGTTTTCTGAAAACTTGGCGTAGACCCATCATTCAGGTGTGATAAAGTTGTACCCAAAAATCTAGTCAAAGTTGTGCCACAGTGAAATTGGGTCAACTAGTGATGCTCTGGTCCCAGAACTGCTTTTGAAAATGTTCAATTTGATGCCAACTAAGATGTCTGACACATATTTTGCGAGAAGGGTTTCAATTTAACTTTCAAACTCCCAGGGGGAAACAGGTTCACCAAACCCGCACCAAAACGTTGGAAAGACGAGACTCAATTCCCTAAACAGCCGCCGGTATCCTATTTATCGAGTCATCACCCAAGTTATAATGCCAAGACGCAAGAAGTTGCGCCCTTCTCCATCGTACGACCTCCATGTCAGGACCATGTCCGGTGAAGGGTAGGTCAAACATGAGGTTCAAACATGAGGTTCAAACATAGGTGACTCAACAAAATGTGATTTATGATACTAGATACTTGCTTGGTCGGTTCCCAAAATGGAAAATTCTCGTATATAGTCCCTGACCCCCGCACTTTCGTACAATATAAGCAGCCAGATGCGGGGTTAGCCACGAAACAAGTAAAAATAATAGCTCATCCATTGTGGCCCAAGTTACAACGGAAATACTTGAGCAGAAAGAAGTAAATGGCAACCTATTTGGGCCACTTCTCCAAACAACAATTTTAAATATCGCACAAAATATGTCGAACGATACTTCAATACCATGATACCATTGATACTTCTGGGTAAAATGGTCCCCATCAGCTTTACAGTATGTTTTCTCCAGGCTTGCTTTGAACAATTAAAGCCAAACAAGAGAGACTTAATAATCAAGTCCCAAAACTTTGGTCTGTAGATCGTAATTACTGTCAGACATTGCGTGGAGGTACTTTTATTGATATACTTTTTCTCTTTCTATAGCTAACATCAGACATCCTTTACATTTGCCTTACTCTGTGTAATTAGTAGTGTCTGGTAAATTAGCGCCTTGGTGAAATTTGAACGAAGAAGTACATGCACTGATTCCAAGGTGTCCGCCGTTTAATCCAGAATCGATATACACATGTGATAGTGTATAGTGTGCATTTATACATTGTGACTATGAAGAGCCACCCAAGCTTGTGGGGTCACTTTTTTTACGAGTTTTTGTCCTCATTGACGTACACCAAGACTATTATGAAACACCCATTCATTTGTATAATACAACTTCTTACAGAAATCTTAAAAATCACTCGGCAATCTACCCAACGTAAACCCATGGTTCTGCCTTATCCACCACCAATCTTCCATTGCACCACACCTTGACACAATTGCGGTCGTCACCAGAAAATACCCACCGGTGGATCAACTGGGACACTTTCTTCTCATAATCGGCTTCTCCAGCAAGGGGCTTTTGGAAGTCAAACACGTCAATATTCGAATTTGCGCTATGGACGTCCACGAGCTGCACGTCAAACAACTTTCCCTTCTCGAAACTGCCTAGGCTCCCTTCCAAGTTGCACGCCTTGGCTCCTCCCATGGTTGCCATGTAAAGAGCGTCGGCCACACTGATTCGTTGGTCCTTCTTGTTCCCCATAGATAAGTGGTGAGACACAAGCACCAGGTTCTTGGCCACACCCAAAATAGACTGTTCGTAGCCACCAGAAATGTCCGTCCCCAAGGAAACGTTGATTTGGTCATCATAAAGATACTCCTTCACGGGAGCCTCTCCACTGGTGATGAAAGAATTGGACGTAGGACAGTGGCTGATGGAGCATTTTCTTTCTTTGACTAGTTTCCGTTCTTGGTCATTCAAGTGGATTGCATGGGCCAAAATCGTCGACGGTCCCAACAAGTCGTTTGTATCGTAAACGGAAGTGTAAGACTCACATTCAGGGAACATCTGCTTAACCAAATGAATTTCGTCTAGGTTTTCCGATATGTGTGTTTGTACAGGAAGCTTGTGCTCGCGTGAAAGAGATCCCAACTTCTTCATAAACTCTCTCAGGCACACTGGGGCAAACCTGGGGGTAACAATTGGCGTCACCATATCTAAGCCTGTGTTGCGCTCCACCGTCGCATTCGCTGCTTTACAGTGGTCCATAAGATCATGCATACCTGCCAAACACTCTGCCATTGGCTCTTCATAAGTGGGAAAAGTGGGGTTATCGTTCATACATACCTTACCCACAAACCCTCTCTGACCCTTCTCGATAAGAAGGTCGGCAAACAATTTGGTTGTTTCTGTGCCGATTGTGGTGAAGTAAGACGCACATGTGGTTCCGTTGGTCAAGGTCTTCTCAATCACCTTTGTGTATATCTCCCGAGCAAACTCAAGTGTTTCACGCAGATCGCCGCAAAACTTGCTCTCTAGAGCAAAGGTGTAGTTTTTGAGCCATTCGAGAAGCGGCAATTCCGACCCGATCCCCACGTTCGGGTACTGCGACGCATGGATGTGCGTGTCGATGAACCCGGGGAAAAGGAAGCTGCACGGACTCAGTGAGTAATCCACAAAGGTGAAGTCACCCTCGAAGACTGTGCGGAAATACCCACTGGCATTTCCATGGACACGCTTTTTCTCTTCATCAAAAGACTCCATAAAGTCGATTTTGCCGCCGGCGTCTACGCCCAAAAGCATATTGGGCAAAATCTCCATTTGTCCAAGAGAAGGCGTGTGTACTAACGTAGCATGGTAAAGTGTGTATTGGGATAGAGAATGCTTATCTGAGCGCATCTTGGCTCAAGGAAATGCTTTGTTCTGGGATGTAAGATGAACCAACTTGTGAAGGGAATCTGGTTATTTTTTGGTGCTCTTATTTAAATTTAAGAGAACCAGACACAGCAGGGGAAATTCTGAGCCCAAAAAAAAACAGATACACACACAAAAAAAAAACCGAATTAATTTCGTTGACAAAAAAAATCCATCGACGTCTAGGCAAGGCTATATATATGCTGGAGACGTCTACGGGCTAGATCGGCATTTCCGCGGATGCGCGACGTCTGGTGTGCATAGAACCAAAGATAAGAGACGGGGAAAAGAAAACATCACATCTGAGGGGAACAACAAATCCCTCCAGGCGCAGCTTCTTAGTAAGCCGCGCAAAGGATTTTGCTGGAAAACCACCACCTGGTCCAAAAGCCGTCAGGGTAACTCCAGCGTTTGCTGTTTTGAGTGCTGAATATTAGCGACTTTTGCGTCGTCGCGTAAGGCCGGTTTTCCCCGAGCAACATTAGGGCATATGCCGTGCGCCGCGCTGCGAAAGTGTCCCAAAACCACCAAAGTGTCCCAAAACCACCAAAGTGTCCCAAAACCACCAAAGTGTCCCAAAACCAAAACCAAAACCAAAACCAAAAAAAAAAAAAAAAACCACACGCGATGTGTGATCCGCCAAAACTCTGTATTTAAACCGTTTTTTGTTTAAGTAAACATATTTATTTACGAGGGCGGAAATTGGCGAAAATGCGAACGCGCGAACGCACGAAACCCACCTTTAGTAGGTGTATTCCACGGCTCCATAGACTTGATTGAGGCACGCCTACAAACTCGTCCAGGTGACAAATATGACTACTGGAGAAGGCCGATAAAGCATGTTTCACCGTCAGAATATTCTTCATAGATTGTCGCCAGTTTATTAAATTCCCCTCGAACGACACTTACTGCAAAACCTTTGAGGTCAGGTGTAATCTAATGTAATGTTTTTTTTTTCTTTTTTTTTCGATCCTTCGAGGGCTTGACTTTGTTCTTTTTTTTTTTCCATCTTGCTTTGTTTTCCATCATGCTTTGTTTTCCATCTTGCTTTGTTTTACATCTTGCTTTGTTTTCCATCTTGGGTTACCGCACTTACGGGGGCCAGATCCTTTTCTATACAAATGACTCACAGTACCTTTTGTTGAACTTGAGTTGGTTTTTGGGCTCCCCATGCACCATTTTTCATGACTTAGGGTTTTTTTTTTCAGTTCTACGCGTAAAAAGTCTATCTTGAGCTCTTCCAAATGGCTTAGGACACTTGTGTCAGCTGTTGATTGGTTTACTTTCCGCATTCTTTGAAACACCTATATATCTTTCCCGTGCCGGAAAACCGTCTATCCACTTAAGGTTTTCTCTGAGTCCAGTTACCCCTGGGCCAGTTTTTTCAAGGATTTGAAGAGTGCTTAACTAACTGCAGTCACTATTTGCCTAACCCAGTGCGTCTTTGTAGATGGAAGTTACCTGGCAGAAACTTTCCTCACTTTGGGATCATCCCGAAGGGATTTCATATTAGATTTCCAGAGATAATGGTGTAGGAGGAAGGAATTAATCATATGAAAGATTAATCTTTGAGTGAGTCAAGAACGAATCCTAATAACTTCAATCAATTAGATTCAATAGTTCAGTTAAGAATGGTTCCGTTTGCATTAAGAATGGGGCCCGCCACTTATGCGTATTCATTCAATTTTGAAGTGAGTGATTCCCAGAGGATCTTTATACAAGTACAGCACCCTAAAAGGCTAACCGGAGGACACTGACTAAAAAGGAAAGTGGTGTTCATTGAAAGCGAACAATATTAATTAGAAAAAAGTTGTTTAAGTGGTTAGTTGCTCTGACAAATACAGAGTTCCAGAGCAAAAGTGCCGTAGATAAGCCGCCGACAAGCCTGTCATTCAATACAACGCTTCTGGAACCATCCAGTCATTGTTTCTTTATCCTCTTCATAACTAGAAATACCGTACCATGGGATGGTTATTTTCAAGTTGAAACTGTTCAAAAATGATTACCTGCACCACCATTCAGTATGCTACTTCTTTATAAAACCCAGAAGATTCTTTGAACCTTGCCCATCAATATTGTGAGACGACCAGCTGAAGTTTTGCTAAGGAAACTGGAAGTCTAATCGTGGTCCTTCGAGAATTCTCCGAGGCTTTAGGTGAATGGGCCAGTTTTAATCCAGCCGCTAATCACAATCTATTGCAGGGTCGCTCTAAGGTGGACCAAAGGGTGGCCTTATTGTCATCCACGTCATTAAAACTGCTGCTTTTTTGGCCTTCACAAGAATGATATCATCGAGCTTGACTTAGTAGCCAGAATGCACTCACAATATGATCCACTCGTCTAATGGAGACGAGACTGCTGTATCTTCACCAATATTTGGTGTTTTTGGTGTGAGATCCCATGTCAAAGAAGTCAGAAAGGGGTTCACAATTTTCCAATTTCTAGTACTTTATCCTTTTAACCCACCCTTTGAGCACGTCATTTTCGTATTTTAAGGTGATTAGATGTCCTAGTGTGTGAAAGAAAACAAGGTATATACATACTATGCACATAATCCTCCATGACTTTTAAGAGGGATTCAACAGTATTCTAGTTTTTTCTTCGTTTCAATTTACTTTCATCCTCACTCACACCAACATATATGAATAAGAAATTTAGAATTCCCTTATGTGAAGTCACAAAATGACTTTTCCTAGAAGTGTGTACCCATTTATCCTCCACGTTGCAAATTCTCAGTGTGTCGTGTCACATGACCACTTTGTTTTTCCAAAAGAACCTTCCTTTCTAAATATAATCCTTTGTGTTCTGAGTAATCAGTAGCCTTCATACACGCAATTTTGTTTATCCATAAAAATTTTGCACAACTTCTTCATGGTGGCCGTTTACCATATTACATCGGTACACCAAAAGATGTGAAAATCATAGTACTTATAATAATACCGGTTCGAAGAAACAGTCTTTTTAGGTACTTTACTTTCGAAAACAGAAGCTGTTTCCCCTCCCAACCCCACTATCAATTATCTTATAAACGCTACTAATATTGATATATGGGGTCGACCTTTGCGCACGTGACACTAGAAGTCGGGTGTGCACCGTGCTTCCTCGCTTATCTTGACACTGTGCCATTTTGAGAAGTCAAAATATTTTGTCCCACTCCACCAAAGAGCTCTTAAAGGTAAAAAGCGGGAATATGACTCTGTAGAATAGTCCAACCCGCAGTAAAGCACTACTTTTTATAAGCGTAACCATGTGCCGGTTTCTTGAGTTCGTATAATTTCCAATACTTTAGAAGTGTTGTGGTTTGGGTCTGTCAACACAAAAACCAAGACTATGAAACACTTCCAATATCAGTCAACTACAACACATAAGCAACTACTTTGTGTATACGAGATACCATGGGACACCCGGAAAACAAGGGAAACAAGAGTACGTTAAAATTCAATCCTAACTATTTACTCCTGACTATTCATTCCTGATTTTGCAGCCATTTGGGCAATTTTGATACAAAAAGGATTCACCTCAATGGCAGAACGCCTGAAATGCTTCGAAGGTTCCCAACCAGGTTCATAACCAGGTTCCTAGCTACTTATCTTTTGGTACATTGCCCAATAAAAGAATTACAAGCCCCTGAGACGACACATAGAGCTCACCTTTGTGGGCGAATCAAGTCGGGTGTCGAGAATTGTTCACAAAGTGAGCTGGGCCAAAATCATCATTTGAAAACAGCTGGGCTGAATAGCTTTTCAATTACAACTTTACTAACTTGTAGGTGATGGAGAAGAAGCCAGAAACAACCCCCTGATGGAATGGGGAGATTGAATCTCTATGGGGCATGATTTATTATCCCGTCTGCTTTCCCGAACTAGACTGAAGTGGCTGGGCTAAGGGGCTGGACAAGTGCGCTAGGATCAAAACGGCTAGAGACTGCAACGACTAGATACCTCGATAGTGAGAGACCTCACAGCTAGCACGGATGACAGCAGGGGAGTCTGTTTTAACTCGTAGGGTCGCTCTCGTACTCATTTCCAGACAGGTTGGGGCCCAAAAGAGAAAACCAAGACGAATGGAGCACAAAGACGATATAAGAGGGTACACAAAGACGATAAAAGACGATACACAAAGACGAAACAAGAGGGTACACAAAGACGAAACAAGAGAAAGTTCAAAGTCAAAGTGCAAAATGGAAATTGGAAAAAATGTCCCATGGTCTGGTCAAGTATTGTCAAGAAACTTGCTTGTGGAGAGTAAATCCAGTCTGACGGGATATGGAGAACGAAGCGAGTGGTATATCTCGGGGAGTTATACGCCCCATATCCCCGAAGCTGAGATAGAAACACTGCTAAAAACACACATTGCTAGAAAACCCATTGCTAGAAGCCCACGTTGCTAGAAGCCCACATTGCTAGAAAACCCATTGCTAGAACCCATATCGCATTCACCAGAGCCTGCCAAAGCATCTCCCAAATGTATTAGAAATCCCCGCAGGTACTCTGGTGTATATACTAACATTTACATGGAATTTCTGGTAAAGCGGGAAGATTCACAATGAGAAGCACAAAAAGTGGCATGAAGAAGATTGAGCCAGAATCAAATTGAAGCCTTTGAGACGAATCCGGAAAATAATATCAAAAGAGTTTGGTTTTGGAAAAATATCATGAGAAACGATGACATTGCATGGGCCACATTGATGCTAACGGTTGGCCATCGCTAAGAAAATTTGCCAAACACATTTGCTTAAAATGAGGACTCTCTCTCTTTGCCTAAGAACATTCGCCAAACACATTTGCTTAAAATGAGGAATCTCACCTCTTTCCTAGTTAGATAGCTAAATTAAAAAGTGGATGTAGGGCAATGTAACCTGTAATATGTTACATTGTCTGAACCACTATAAATTTTTTACCATGTAGGCGCAATTGTTTGAGGGCAATGGGCCTTATTTTTAAGGTGGGATGAATTCGAAACATCACCCCCTAGGTCCTTTATGAAAGCAGTAGATTCTTTTGCGGTGGTCGTGTCTCCAATGAAGTATTTTGGAAGCTTTTTGGATGGTATTGCTCGTAGTACTGAAGGTATTATACATCTATCTAGAGTTTTTGTGAGCTTGCAACGTGTGGTTCTAAACTTTAGCTTGGAATTTTTTATAATTAAAAATTTAAATTTCAGGTCCTTTATTTTAACCACATGCTCCCTTGTTTCATGGGATAAAGTATCACCTTCCTTAGCACTCTCAATACCAACTAGATTATGAGACACCGGATCTAAAGAACCTATTTTGAGGCGACCTTGATCGAGGGAAGCTAAGGAAAGCGCGATCCGGTTTTTTCAGTTAATTCTGATCATCAACTTAAAGGGATAAACTGCGTTAGAGGTTCTGTAAATTGATATTCCTAATCCGAAACTAGTCCATCTTGACAAGAAATCAATTAGTTAAAACTTTTACTCTTTGGCCAAGAAAAGGGACACTTCAGAGACACCAAAGAAAGCGTCAAATTTGAACTTTCTTTGAGTATAAGAAGGATTCTATATTCCATCATACTTCCAAAGTTTTTTTTTTTTTTTCAAAAGTTGTGAATTTTATTAACTTAAATCTGCTTTACGGGAAGCTAAATCATTGGCGGCAGTGGGTGGCATTTTAGCTGAGATAAACAGCCACCAGTCGCCGTGCGGCCAGTGCAGCCAGGTCTTACATGTGATGCCCACTTCATATGTTGCCAAATTGAAGTGATCACACTAATTCAATTATTTGAGCACACTTTGGTTTCCTGTGGTCATGCTCCAAAAATATTCATCATTTCTCTGGAGTAAGAGCTTTCTCCCTTGGCCGTCTGTGTGATCCTGGTTATTTGGGGTATCTTTTGGAGCTCCACGTGAGAATGTAAACCACTCTAGTAAGTTTTTTATTAAGACTACCTACTTTTTTGATTCGAAAAGTTAATCGGATATTTGAATCTTATTGTTTGCTTTCTAAACTCTCTGAACAGCTATATTCGACCTTTTGAATTGGCTGGCTAGCATGAGGGTGTCCAAGAATGTGAGACTTTTCAGCTATTCCAATCCATTTTCTTAAGAGTCGACCTCTCTTCATAAAGCCAAATGTTTTGATCTGATTCTTTCTGTCTCAAGGTATCGAGTTAAATGGGAAATCTGGGTTTCCCCTTTAGATTTGGCTACGATGTTGAATACGCGGTATGTTCTTGAGGACCTTACTTGAAGAAGCTGGTAGTCCTATAATTAGTGTCCTGGAACAGGGTTCTAACCCAATTTAAATGAGTTGCTTCATTTCTTTCTGTTCTGTTTCAAACAGACACCTAATTTAGTCTGAAACCCCTTCCAAACAGCGGAATCCATCTGACTAGCTATGCATGGTACTTCTCGACGCCAAAGGAACTCATATCATAGTGGGACACCTTTCGAATGAGATCCAAATCACACTGGTGCGTCACCCAGACCCTTACATTGAGCTCTGGTTTTTGCTTGAGCGAATAGTGTTCCACATTTGGGAACTTAAACACAGAACTCTCAAATACTTCCTCGTTTTCCATTAACCTAGCGGTACTTTTTCTTGAGGATTTTCTTAGTCGATGTGAAGATTTCTTCCAAAGTATTGGTAACCAAGAAGTCCTAAAACATTCTTTCCTTGACCAGGTTTAGCCGAAAACTATCAAGCTTCAAAACCAGTATAATCAATGTAGCTGGGAAACCAAACCAAAATGCAATCAATTTTTATATTCCCCTTTTGAAAACTAAGTTTGCCCAATATTTTTTTGAAAGCTGCTTCGACGTTTTTGCTTCAGTGCTACTAACCGAATCCCCTGTTTTTGGGGTTAAAATTTATGCCGAGTAGTTTGGTGTGAGCCTAACGTGAGACGCGTGGCTTTTTGCACACTTTTGCAATTACTTTCTTTAAATATCCAACGCCGTCCGCAGAATGCTGTCTCGGTGGCCATTTTGTTATCTGCTTGAATACTTGGTAAAACTTTTCATGTTTATTTTCTTCATACTGATTAAGTTTTTGGTTCTAATACATCCCCGGTTGAGTCATGTCGAAAAAAGACTCGATGTGTCCGGCTCGGTATTTCCTAACTTATCTGACACAGCAGATTTCTGCGTTTGTGATTGCACTGCACGAATTACATGATACTTTTTAAGCAATAAGGACTTCACTTCCACGAGGAAATTAACTCCATACTGTAACAAAGAGAAAAAAAATAGTATATATTTGTCTGTACGACTAGCATTTCCGTGTAATTTTATCTGTTTGAGACTTGGGACTCCCACAGGCACGCTTCGGACCCACTTTTGAGGTATGTTCCCAGCATACAGAAAAAATATTTTGTTATAAAAGGGAGGGCTCGCTCTTTTGTTTTTTCTTCTTTTTTTTACTACCTCTCTTCTTCACATCATCACAACACGCAAATGATTTGGTACCCCATGGTCCTTGTAGGACTTGTGAAATTGATTCTGAAACTCATAGACATCTTTGTGTTGGGATATGGGCTCCACTTGGTCTTTGGCTTTTTCTTTGGAATAGTTTCTGCGGCCGAATTTGCCACCGAAACCGCTAACATGAAGGTAGTCGTTTCGGAGTCCCCAAACACTCCAGAAATCCCAATAACCCCCGAAACCCCAAATGCATTTGCCGCAACTGGAACTTCTACTTGTGAAGCTGAAAGCGACGACTCTGGCGCTTGCTTCAGCCCCTTTGACTACTCTAACTCACCTCTATCTTCCTCTCCAGCTACCGCCGACACAACTGGCGGCAACCTTTCCTCTCGAGTAGAAACCAAAACTGAAACAACTACTGAAACTAACAGCCTGGTGGAGTCAACAAAAGAGCAGCCCCAAGAAGACAGCTCGGGGAAGACCCCTAAAGCTGGGAGAGATTCTGGGGAAATTTCTGGTCTGCCAGAATTTGCCACCCAAATTTCTTCTACGCTGACTAGGAAAACAGACTCTCACAATGATACTGTAACGAAATTTGCAGCCAAGAAAGACGGTGCTGCTGGAAATGCCGGAAAAAGTAGAACCCCCAAACATCCGGCAATACCCGCTAGAGAAACCCCCGAGGCCTGGAGAAAGATCTCTGCGCCTTTGAGGGTTCCCAAAAGGAAGACCACTTCTGAGTGGCAGGTCCCAGGCAAAAGACGCCGGAAGTCTTCTGTTAGAGATGGAACCGCTGTAGTGGATAATTCCGGGA
>JAJMHT010000168.1:0-39527 GCA_030583145.1 Metschnikowia vanudenii
CCCCCCCAATCACGCTAAGTGTTTCAAAAAAGAGGTTTTTTCTTTAATAAACATCAGTTGAAAATTTCAAGTTCTTTTTTTAATAAGTTTTCTTCATCCGTTCTTTTTTTTTGGCAATATGGGTCTGCCGCTGGGGTGGGCCCCTGTGAGCCGCCTCTCAGTCCTAGGGGCCCCAAAGACGCGAAAACCCAAAATAAATCAACAGGTTATTTTTCTTTTTTTTTTCTTTTTTTTTTCGGTGTCTTCCCTTTTTTTGGCGTTTGCCTTTACTGGCGAAAAACTGCTGGTCCTTTATTGACAGCAATGACGACGGTGTCGATAGCGTCAAATAATTAGAGTGGTGGGCCATGGCCCAGTCGCGCGCGCTCTCCTCCATAGAAACACGCCAGAAATACCTAACCCATTAAGGCCATTGGAAAAAAGCGAATACACAAGCTATTGACATTTTCCAGAAACTCTCCCACTTCTAAGGCGTTGACACGATGGTGAACATTGACTTTGAAAAGATCCACCTCAACCTGTCTAGGCTCAGCGGGCGCATGAGAATTGCCGACCTGGGCCTCGGCTGGAAAGCGGCTGCTGTCAACGGCGCTGCTCCAAGCGCCCCATTCTTATTGCCCTCCGAAGAGATCTTGGCAGCACTGTGGTCACGGGGCTCTCGCGGATACGAGCTCAGAGTCCAGACGAAAAATCAGGGTGTCTTGAGGCTCGATGGATTCGATGCGGAGGATTTCTCCAAGATGAAGCAGGAGTTACAAAGAAACTTCCATTTGACGTTGGAACACAAGGAACACTCGTTGCGTGGGTGGAACTGGGGTACGCCCGACCTCGCCAGGAATGAGTTGGTGTTTCAGGTACACAATAAGCCCAGTTTTGAGATCCCTTATGCAGACGTGACGAACCTGAACTTGACGGGTAAAAACGAGGTGGCGCTCGAGTTCAACTTGAACAACGACGACAAGGCCGGTGACGAGATCGTCGAGATGCGTTTCTACATTCCCGGAACCGTGGAGAATGAAACCACCAAGACCGTTAAGGCTGACGATGGTAGCGAAAAGCAGGAGGAAGATGTAGAAGAGGTCAGTGCCGCGTCGGTATTCTACGACCAGCTCAAAGACAAGGCCGATATTGGACAGGTTGCCGGTGAGGCAATTGTCTCGTTCAGTGATGTGTTGTTTTTGACGCCGAGAGGTCGTTACGATATCGATATGTATCCAAGCTCTTTGCGTTTGCGGGGTAAAACCTACGACTATAAGATCCAATATAAGCAAATCGAGCGGATCTTCTCGTTGCCAAAGCCTGATGATATCCACCATTTAGTGGTGTTGCAAATTGACCCTCCTTTGCGCCAGGGCCAAACCCGTTACCCATTTTTGGTCTTACAGTTCACCCGCGAAGAGGAGACCGAGTTGGAGTTGAACTTAGCCGATGCTGACTACGAGCTGAAGTACAAGGACCGTTTGAAGAAACTGTACGATTCACTGACACACTTGGTTATGTCCCACTGTTTGAAGGGCTTAACCGAACGTCGTTTAATTGTGCCTGGTTCCTTCCAGTCCAGATTCTTGCAGGCAGGTGTCGCGTGTTCTTTGAAGGCGTCTGAGGGATACTTGTACCCACTTGACCGTTGTTTCTTGTTCGTTACCAAGCCAACGGTTTACATTCCATACTCCGAGGTGAGCAGCGTTACCATGTCACGGACGTCTACCGGAGTCACAGCCTCGCGGACCTTTGATTTGGACGTCAACTTGAGAGGCGGTAACCAAACACATACTTTTGCCAACATCGACAAGGAGGAACAGGAAACCATCGAAGCTTTCTGTAAGGACAGAGGCTTGCGCATCAAGAATGAAGAGAAGATGGCCAAAGCCATGTTGGCCAAGGCAATGACCGAGGAGGCTGACGATGATGACGATGCGGATGTCGACATGGGCAGTGCCGGTGAGGATGAGAGTGACGATGATGACTTTGGCTCCGGATCTGACTCTGATGTTGCAGAAGAATTTGACTCTGATGCTCCAGCATCCGACTCTGATGAGGAAATGGGCTCTGCAAAGGAGGATGCGGATGAGCGTCCACCGAAGAAGAAGTCGAAGAATTAGACAGTCTGTGAGGATGAAGCTGGGATAACCTGTAAAACCTTGATGTACATTAGTGGAATTAAAATAAACTTAAATCACCAATCGGTGAGCAGCACTGATAGTTGTTCACCGGAAAAGGCTTATGGTCTTGTCTAGTGAAACTCCTGGTTGAATCAAACGTGAATATGATACAGTAATATTGTTCCCTTCGAGACTTTGATGAAGGTTTTACTGCAGAGTTGTTCTTCAAAAGTATTACCGATATTAACGTGTTGATTTTCCTGATTAAGAATAATACCATGAAGCAAATCCTTCAATAAGACTAAGGCCATCTAATGATGGGTTATTGTTGACTCTACTCCCAAATTGAGTAAGATCGTTCTAGTTGGAATTTGGAATTTTCATCTACTAGGGAAACTACAAAATGGAAAGAGCTACACATTCAGATTCAAATGTAGCTCAGTGTGCCTAGATAAATTTTGCGTGAAAAACGAAATATAGTTTTTTGGCTTTGCTCGAGAAGTCTGCTTCGTCTGATCTTTGTATCCTATCAAAGGTTTTAACATTTTAAAGAGGGGTACTTATTAACCCCTGCTAGGTTCTTCAGCTTGACTTCTAGTTCTTGCTGATGATCGCGTGCAAAACCTTTGCTGCCTTGACAACAGTTTCATCTGCGTACCTCCGTCCTGTCAATTGGAGGGCAATTGGTGCCCCTGCAAAATCTCCGGGACCAGTATAAAGTTCGTACTCGTATTTCTCGGTATCGTTACGAGCTTGAAAAGACGGATCTTTGGCATCAAGGGTTGGGTCCACTTGCAAGCCCGTGGGGAACACAACGTTGGGGAAATCAAGAATATTCCAGAGACTGGTGTAACCCCAATAATGGATAGTTTCCGGGTGTGCAGCCACGGAAACGTAAGTGGGTGAAAGTACGAAGTCAATGCCGCGATTATTCATCTGTGCCAAATACTGGTTCCTGTTCTTTTCTCTGGTAAAAGTAAGCCTTTGGACCTCGAGAGCGGAAATTCCCGAGTCCGCGCCAGCAAACGAGAGACTCACTTTTGTCAATGGCAAAAGTGGCTCACCAGAGACTGCAAGCTGTTTCTTCAGTGTGTAGTTTCCATCGGACGTGTATGCTGAACATGCAGCGTTCACAAGTTCAGCCACTTCGATGTTTTCCCATTCAACCACGGTCACGCCTGCGGCCCTGAGCTTTTCAGCAGCAGTCCGGAGCCCACGCAAGATAGGTGGTGTGGGCTTCACATAGCCATCGTCATAGATTATAGCTATTTTCAAAGACAGAGGTTTGGGCTCATCGGCATTGCGCCAGGGAATCGGAAGGACGCTGGCATCTGACTGCCAAGGTTCTGTGGCAAGAGTAGCTCTCATAAAGAGGTCAAGGTCATCGGCACTCCGTGAAAATGGGCCCACAACAGGCACCACGATCTCAGGGATTTGATCCACATATGCCGAGGATGTGTGCAAGAGAGAGAGTCTCTTGGACGAGGGACGGAGTCCCCACACGCCGCAGAAAGCCGCAGGACACCGCACAGACCCGCCAATGTCGCTACCCAAGCCTAGAGCGCTACCTTTCATTGCAGCAATGGCACCCTCGCCGCTAGAAGAACCACCAGGCGTCAAAGCCGTGTTCCAAGGGTTTCTGGTTTTACCCGTGATGTTGTTGTTCGAGCACACGTGCATCAACCCTTGTGGTTCCGAAGTACGGATATAGAATACGGCACCCTGGTCGTACAAACTTTGCACAGTGGTGGATGTTTCGAGCGAGAGTCTGTCCAACCACCCCACATAGCTCGAATGCGTGACTTTGTTTTTGACGTCAAGATGTTCCTTCAAAGAGATGGGCAAACCGTGCAAAGGTCCCACGACGGTGCCGTTTTTCTTGAAATAGTCATCAAGTTCCAGTGCCCTATTCAAGCCTTCGTCCAAGAAAAGCTCCATTGCGCAATTGGTCAACTGATGTGCAATAACGGCCCGCTTGGCATAGGCATGGAAAACCTCCACGGCAGAAAATTCGCCAGTGGCTATCTTCTCTGCGAGAACCACCGCTTCCAAGTCTGTCACATTTTTTTCCTGTGGCAGCAAGAACCTTTCGCCAAGTTCAATTGCGTTTAATCCTCGGTCCAATTCCTCTTGCAGTGGCAACTCCGAATCAGGGATCTTGTATGGATCAGTAATCTGAGCCCTGATCTTCTCGCAGTAGCTGGCGATCTTCGCTTTCCATTGATTGAACTTGGCTGGATCGCTTGTGTTGTCTGTAAAATTTGGGGATGACATGATTTGGATTTATGCACACGGAATGATAGACAAGTTGATATTATTGGAACAAGAAAAAACGAGCAAATAAAGCATACACGCCAGTGGCCAAGACTTTCTCTATATATAAGCATGGGCCAGATTATTGAGAAGTTATGCGCTTACCGAGACATGTCATGTTGCGGGTTTTAGAGATTAATTTGCTTCGCTATTTGAAAATTTCAAATACAAGACTTTGTTGGACATCACAAAAGGACCGAATTGAAGCGTGCATGGACGAAAACGATGAGTTTCAGTTCCGGGAATGACTCGAATACCCCCACTACGCAAGTAATGAGTGCGTCGTCCAGCGTAACGTGGGTCGAGAAATCGGGAAATGAAGAGAAGGGAAACAAAGAAATGACCCATATCAGAAAACAAATTTCAAATGGCTGAATTTGGAAATACTCACTTCAGAAGGGAAGTGTTCGAAAGCACGAAGGCCCTGAAGTCAAAGTCACCAAAACCACCTAAGCCAACAGTTTGAGAGGTGAAAAGTTCAACTAGGAAGGGAGTGCGATTCATTTTTCGGCGACGGGTATTCTTTTTGCTTTCTTTCTTGTGTGCGTTTTCTTTTTGTTGCTTTTGCTTGGTCTGAGAAAATTAAACCAAAGAAAGGGCCACTCCATTGTGTGATAAACGAAGGTTTGGGGAAACCAGAGTTCGGATAACTCGTAACCGGCGGACGAGCCGCATGCGCTTAGATAGTCTTTCGCTGCGCGAACACGCCTACCCCGGGGCCCTCATTACATGAGGCATGCGCGGGCGTCGCTATAGCGGGGATAGCTTTCTTTGAGACGAAAATTGTGATACTTATTTGGGACATGAAAAGTTGAGGTATGCATTCTAAGTAATCTTGCCTCATGAGGGAGATTTAATATAGAGTTACCTCCTGTGGGTGTTCATTGGTGTAACGGGGCCAAACTTGGTGCGAGTGAAGTGTGTCTTCATGTGCGCACACTATCGATCAGCACAGATGAGACAGCAAATGCAATGCAAAGTTCCAGACGAAAATCCGACGAGAATCCAACGAGAATCCGACGGCCAATTCGATGTTTTCCGCCCTGAAGAAGCGTTTTTTTTAGCGTGGCAAAGATCTATGAGGTGGCATGTGCCAACGAGGATCTATCAGTCAAAGAAAATGCCAACTCGGGTTCCGAACATGGCCCTCAGGGTGCGAAAAAATAAGGGTTGCTCCAAACGCAACCCGCTGGATGAAGACAGCGTTTCTCGACTAATGGAAAGAAATGCATTTTTTTCTCCGTTGATGACTAAAATTTGCCGAACTCTTCGCAAAACTTTCGAGTTTCCTTCAAGAGTTCCCCAGTTGCCGTTACTTGGGGAATTTTTACCTGAGTTTTGGAGGGGATTCGCACATGAAGATTCAGGGCATTATTCTGAGGCACAGAATGTCACCGCCTATCAGAAATAACAACTCAAAGTCAACCCTGAACCAGGAAAGCTATTTTACAAAGCCACACATATACTGATTTGTGATAGATGTGCTAACGCAATGATATCCCTCAACTTGTCCAACGTTTCGTGGGTGCACGAGTCGGCTGCGTTTGCACGTTCCGTTCCCTTCCCAGTGACAAACAATACGTCTCCGCGACAATAGGGACAAACAATTGCAAACCCAAGAGCAAGGCTTGGAGTGCATGCAGTGTTTTTTCAACAAAGTTTAACTGCTGGATAGAGTGCCTCAATAGTCAAAGCGACACGGAAAAACTTTCCTTGCTATGTGCCCACGAAACAGCGAAGAAAAAACCCTCCCTCATTGTGGGCTGTATGCAGTTCCGTGAAGCACAAGGATTCTATAGACCAAAATATTTGTGCTGGTAGTGCAGGAAGCATGGTTGCGGGTGCCTTGCTGATTTGCCCAATTAGGGGGTGTTACAGAGCAGGTGAGACTTTCGAGGGGAGGCGGATTACTCATGCCAGATCAGCCAAGAAACTATAACCCACAATCAAACAAAAAACAACCACACCACTGATATTTTCAAAGGCACTTTTTGCATGTTTGGACTTCCGCCAACGGAGCAAACAAAAACTAGTATCTCTAGGCGGGCACGCCTGCAAGATACCAGTAACTAGCCTTCAGGAAGCAAGGGACTACTCCTTATACTGGTTTCTGTGTAGTCCTACCGTACGGAGCGTGCCTTCGCTCTAACGCCTCTAAAAAAACAAACAACAGCAACAGCAACAAAAAAAAAAAAAAAAAAACAATAGCAATTATTGCCGCTGACGTGATACAACCAGCAAAACTTTAACTTGTAGTGGGTTTTTTCAAGTAATTTCTGGCAATTGTTGAAGGTTGTTTAATTTCCCCTCTTGAAAGAAAAAGAAAAGACCGGGAAAAACAAACGTAGGAAAGTCCCCCAAAAGGCACTCGGCGAAGAATCCCTTCGCATCAGGCAATTGGAGGAAACGCCCCTGACGGCCAGGCCGTGAACCCCCATCCCCTCGCCACAGCGGACCAAATCAAGCACGGATCATTGCAATGTACCAAATGGCATGTACTTCAGCTTCGCCCCACTCCGCCCGACCCGGCAACCAGAAAGCATTCCAAGGGTTGGAGATCGGCAGAGCCCATTTTGGATTGCAGTGATCTGAGGCCGAAGGTGGCATACTGATCAAGCCAGGCCAGTGCGTGCCAGTGCGTGCCAGTGCGTGCGGATGAGTATATTGCCTGTGCTAAAGTGCTAAAGTGCGAGTGTGCTAAAGCTCGAGTTTGTACGAGAGTTTATTCCGTGGCTGGCATCACTCCATTCGCTCACTACGTAGGGATAGGTAGGACGGTTACACGAGAGAGGGATTACTGTGCGAACTTTTTCAGATCGCACTGTAATCGAACATGCTTCACACCATGAACACGACCAACAACAAAAAACAACAGCTGGTAGACCACGAAGGGGCTAGTTTACCCCTTGTCTGTCTATACCTTATTTGGCTTAGGAACCACCTATCCCCAAGTAAACGCCACCAAGGTCCTACATGGCGTCGCCCAGGCTGGGAGTGGATCAAGTATCTCATTCCAACAAAGAGGTTACTATTAGCGTATACATTAAATGCGCGTTCTTGTGCAGTACGTGTCCTATACGCCGTCCCGGTGGGGGAAATAGGGATGGGATGATCCTTCCACCCAAAAGGCGGCCAAAAGCTTATTCGAAGCGCAAAAGAAATGCGCCAGCAAGCAAGCAAGTACCGAAATATGAGGGTGCCTTGGCCATTTGGTACCCCTGAAACAACCTTCTTTCGTGTTTTCCCCCTTTTCCGCTGCTTCTCTTTTGTTTCCTCAAATCCTCTCTACCATGCCCCATACGTGCCCAGTGCCCTAGCCTGAAGGTGCGTCGCGCTATGTGACCTTCCTGCAAGGCTGAGGCGCACATGGTTCACAGCTGCTGCAGCGGACCCATGCATCCCCATGACTTACCTGATCGGGCAGGACAGCCATCCTAGTGAGCACTAGCGAGGCTGGACTTGTACAGATAAGCCAGCGAGCAAGCATGTTATTACCCGGGCTGCTTTGTTCACATGAAAAAAAAAAAAAAAAAAAAAAACACGAAAGTGGAGAACCAAACAAGTTGACGTGGAAAAAAAAACTCTTCATATATAAGCAAATCTTCTTGCTTTTGGGAATAGCGGAAATTAAAGTTAAAAGCAAACGTCCTCCCCACCTCCCCATTTACGTTGAACCTATTTTTTCTTAGAGCTGCACGCCCCTGTTGTTCATTATTCCATTTTTAGAACTGTGCTGTCCACACATCACACTAACCTGAAAAAGCCTTGTTTTTCGTGCGTTTCACTGCTCACAGGCCGCACCATAGTTAAGCTGCCGGAAACACAAGAACACTACAAAAGTATCGGAGTGGTAGTATCAAAAAGAAAACACGAAATTTTGGTTAAAGCCACAAAAGATCCCAAAGAGTACCACAAAATATAAAATATCCTAAAGAGTACCACCAAAAAAGGAGCCCGAAGGACCAAAAAAGAAACAAGGCATTAGTTGCCAAAATTACCCAATACCCCCTTTTTTCCTATATTCCCTATGTCCATTGACCTCCAACCCCATCTGCTAGCTATGGACATTGCACAAGCATCACATCGAGACGATTTCACACTGTGCTTGAACTATCTCCACATGTACGACGACAGCAGCGACGTGCCCAGGAGATCACCCAGAAGACCCAAGGTAATGCCTTTGGCCGAGTACGAGATGGACGCTATTGAACAACAATCGGCCATACCTATGTTGCACGATCTGTTGGCGGGAGACTATACCATGGCCAGCCACGACACAAATATGGAATGTGTTAGCGGCGGCTCCTCGCGCAACTCGTCATGTCGGTCGTCTCTCTTTTCCTTGGAAAATGACACTACTTTGCTGAGCAGAGAGCCTCTAAAAAGTGCCCTTGTGGAGGAATACCTTGACGAGATCAACTTAGACGACGAGATCTGCTGTGTGGACAATGTGGTGACCATTGTCAAGTGTCACGACCAGGGAGCCGCAAGACGCGTGGCTTTTGTGACTACAAAATGAACAAAGCAGAGAAATTAAAAAAAAAAAAAGAAAAATCAAAATGGTATGTCTTCACCCATCTACCACTCATCATACCTACCTTAATATCCCCATTCATGTGGTGCCACCCTCATGGGTACTGTTGCGGCCACCCTCATAGGTACTCACAGTGCTACTCACACTTGGTGCTACTCACACTTGGTGGCACTCACACTTGGTGCTACTCACACTTGGTGCTACTCACACTGGGTGGCACTCACTTAGTGGCACTCACACAAGTGACATTGCCTTTTTTTCTCAAATACTTTTTCTACTGCAAACACTTTTCTCCAAACCACCCACAAATTGATGTGGTGGCTTTGAAGTATACTCCACGAACCAAAGCGTGTTTTTTTTTTGTTTTTTTCTTGGGCTAATTAGCGAGGCGCTGCGGCTATCTGGGTATACTTTCATCTTACATGAGCCTCGGTTGTACGGCTCATTATGTACTTTATATTTTTTGTATTCTTTATACATGTTATCTTGGTTATCTGAAGGGGTGTAAATTGGGGAAGCAATTCCAATGATGAGATCTTCCCTACTTATTTGTATATTATTAGAGACGGTGGTTTATTTATGTTTGCTTTTAGTTGCTATTTTTTGTTATGGTTTCATCTCTTCTGGGCCGCGCATAGACGTGCGTGGTGTTGTCAAAATAGATACTGAGACATAGAAAATATAAATATTTTCTCGCGTCCAACGCAGGTGGTAACGTTACCAGTGGTTTGGCGCGTTTCAGAGTGTGTTCAAGTTGAGAGAATTTTGAGTGTGTGTTTGATTTTGAGAGAAATGTTTGGACAGTGAGAATTGGACAGTGAGGTATATGGACTCTTCGCATGGTGTTTAGGCGGAATGTGTGTGTATGGAATGAATCAGTGGTTTTCATGGGATCCTCCTTTTTTGGGTACTTTTTTGAAGTTTAGTTGAGTGAGAATGACTTTGAATTGTTCGAATCAGCCATGTCTCTTAAAATCAAACCAAGAATCACCACGAGCCACTATCGTTATAGCGAGGATCACCCAGAGTCACCAGTGTAATAACACGTATTGGCTTGTTTAGGTTACCCCGTGTAGATGTTGGGTTTCTTAATGGTACACACTAGTAAAAATTTGGACTTTTTGTGGTACATCTGGGAAAATACTGGATTCCACTCTTTGGGTTTAGAAAGAGTGAAGTGGAAATGTGAAACGTTGCCGTGACCAAGAGGTGTATGGTGGAGGAACTCAAGACTGAAACAACAAGAAAGCAACCAAGTTTAATGCACTAGCCATGTTTCAAGGGTGTTTTTTTAAAAAAAAAATGATTCATGTTTCAATCAAGTTTCAGAATCCAAAAAAAATGAACTTTTTTTTTTTTTCAAGAAGCTTTAATGATCAACTACCTCTTTTGAATTTTGCGCGGGAAAACACCCACCTTAGAAAAACATAAAATCTGTATTAAAAATCGGAAATTGCATATAGCACTTATTTATACCCACAAATTCTTTAACTTTCCCTCAAGTTATCATTTCCCAAAATTCCTTTAGGATTTTCTGCCACATCATGACAATATTCAATTAATTACTACTTCCATACTGGATTCCCAGTCACCCACTCTCAAAGTCCACATTCGCACCATTGCAGCCATTTCCAGCGGGTGCAGTCCCTAGTGCCCACACACGTACCCACCCACACACATACCCACCCACACACACACACACACACACACACACACACACACCCACACCTAGTTATGCCATGAGTTAACTAATATTAAATTATTGTGCAAGAAATATGTCTAAGTTTGATCTGAAGGTAATGAAGAGTGCCTTTGCTAAGAAAGCGTAATACTTATAACTCATTGTCATAGGTTTCCAAGTTTCGAGGGTTGTCTGTATTTTATGGAGCCTTGAGGTCAACACCACATCATTTTATGACTTTGGCCGCAGGCCGCTTTTCCGAAACCAAACCGAACACCTCCCCACACTAAATGTTGGAAAACAAGTCTTCACCACCAGAAAGTGTTCCTTTCAATAACCAACATATAATAATGGAGCTGCAGCTTCCTTTGTTGTTAGGCCCAAAACGTTCGGATGGTCGTCTGCAAAATTTTATTCATGCATCCCTCGCTAATCCTTACTCTTTTAGGCAACCCAATACGCGGCATCTCCCGGGCCCGACACCCCAAAATTTGTATTCATGATGATTGAAAATGCCGTTTGCTACTAACCAAAAGAAAAACCTTGGTGATTCAATCATACTTCTGACAAAGAGGCATTTTTTCAAATTTCTTTGGAAACTCCCGTGTACTTTCCTTCTACCTTTGGGCTAAAGTTTTCTTTTTCTCAAAGAGCTTTCCCAAAATACTACTTGTCCTAGAAGTCTCTCGTGACGTTATGGTGAGACAAGCCAGTGACTCAATATTGCATGCTTCCTGCACACACCCGCAGAACCCCGCTTAATTCCCGTTGCTTGGATATCTTCGCGCCCCAAACTCCGAGGAAATGAGACAAATACGAGAAGGAAAATTCACCACGGAAGATTTCTTCCGAACCTCATACCCCAAAAGAAAGAGCAACCACTTCTGTTGTCTCTGTTTTACATTTCTTTAGAAAATTGCTAATCGTTCTTATCCAGAAAAAGGCCTGACTTGACCTTTTGAAGAGTTTCCACACACATTGCCTTAGAGCCCGGAAAATCTAGTGAATGAGAACGCAAAAATGTCTGCTTCTCTAGGCCTCGTGATATACGCAGCCGTCAAGCCAATCTTCAAAATCTACTTCATCATCGGCTTGGGTTTCTTCTTGGCCAAGCGGAACATCTTGCCCGTCACTACATGCAGAGATATCTCTGATCTCATCGTTACTGCCATCATGCCGTGCTTGATCTTTAATAATGTCGTGTCCTACCTCTCTAGCTCCGATATAAAGTCCATCGGAATTATCTTTTTCGAGGGAACACTTTTGTTTGGCGTAGGGGCGGCGTTGGGGCTCCTCACTCACTATGTATGTAAATCTCCCAAGGCGTGGTTTGGTGGTCTTGTTTCGGTGGGATTGTTTCCAAATATCTCCGATCTTCCCATTGCATACCTCCAGACATTGGCCAAAACTGGAAGTCTTTTCACCACCAAGGAGGGTGACAAGGGCGTGGCGTACGTATGTATTTTTCTCGCGTCGCAAGTGTTTTACCAGTTCAGCTTGGGTCTCTATAAATTGATCAGATATGACTTCCGGGACCAGCTTGCTGAAGCGGATGCAGAGGAAAAAGTTGGCGCCACCAAGACAGCTTCAACTTCGGACACCTGCCGCAATTCTGTACGCTCAGACCAAAAGGTTCACGAGAAACCTCCTGCTAATAATTCTGCGTGTGATTTTTCCCCGCGGTATTCGGAAGACTCGGGGTCGATAGATTCTGTTGATTTTGAGGCCAAATCACTCACCAAAGACGCCGGAAAACAACAAAACGGGCCCAAAAATGACCATAACTTGTCCCTGGAAATACCCGCCAATTACCATTCCGAAAATATGACGCCTGAACGCCGGAATTCCACTGCAGCACTGGCATCTGGGCTGCATTTGCGCCGCGGACGCCTGTCGAGTATTGCCATCGACAATCCGCTCTATATGACAAGCTCCAGGGCCGCGGATTCACGATCGGCGGAAGCAGAGGATATGGGTGACCTTATTGTCGAGTACTCGGAGTTCCAGAGGCTAAAGACACAAGAGACACACCGGTCACAAAGATCTCAGCCCGTTATTGATGATGAGGAATCCACCCAAAAAGAAACCCCCAGGTCAATAACTGCCCGACCACCGCTATCCAGCAGAATCAGGGTATATGTGATTCTGATGCTTAAAAACTTCCTTGCCCCAAATTCGCTCACGCTTATCATCTCATTGATTATCGCCATGTCGCCGCCGTTGAAGGCGCTCTTTGTCAGCACCAAATTCCACATACCCCCCGCCCCCGATAAACAGCCGCCGCTTTCTTTCGTCATGGACATTGCCAGTTATGTGGGCGCGGCTTCGGTGCCATTGGGTCTTCTTATTTTGGGTGCTACCATCGCGCGATTGAAGGTGAACGCGATAGTGCCGGGATTCTGGAAAACCGCCGTGATGATCACCGCGTGCAGGTTGATTATCATGCCAATTTTTGGTGTCGGCTTGACCACAGGCCTCCACAAAGCCGGCTGGTATGGCGACGACCGTTTGATCCGGTTTGTTAGCGTATTGGAGTTTGGTCTTCCAAACGCCACTGCGTTGGTTTATTTCACTGCCTTCTACACCGACCCCAACTCGCCGGACCACCTTCAGATGGATTGTTTGGCTATCTGCTTGATTGCACAGTACTCGATATTGTTTGTGTCGCTTCCTTTCCTTGTTACTTTCAGTTTAAAGGTGTCGATGGGGTTTTAGGCTTACCGGGGGGTCCTGTAAAGCTTTCAAAAAGCGAGTAAAGTAAGGGGTTGTGGTAGGTTTTGTGTTACGACACCCACGGTTTATTGAGGTGTAATAGAAGAAGGCAGAGTTAAGTATTGGCAAACAAAAGATGGACCTACTAGGGAACTCGTTACTCATGGAAAAGGTCAAGTGGGTGGATGTTTTCAACGGAAAATTTGAAAAAGTGCTCCATGTACCGCCTAATTGGAGTCCATGCTGGGGTATTTATCGCCTAATTGGAGTCCATGCTGGGGTATTTATACGCCTTCGTTCATTGTTAGGGCTCTCCAGAGTATAAGGGGAACTTATGAGGCACTGGCAGGACCACCAAAACAAGCAAGGGGCAACGGAGAATCAAAATGGTGAAGGAGAGCGATAAGAAGAAAAACGGCGCCCTGCGGATTCAACAGTATGGTCACACAAATTGCCCAGGAAACATTGCTGTGGAACAAAGGATTTTATCCATATATAAGCTACGGGCATGGTTCGGGATATGGCTCTGAAAGAGTCATACTACACCAGGAGAACTCAAGAGTGGCTGAAATGAGGCAGCAACTTCTCCATATTCTACGGATGCAATTTATTTGCCACATACTAAGATCGATGCAAGTGGGATAACTTGGTGGTGTTTTCGCAACCAAAAAATGTGTGCTTTTATGTGGTAAAATGGAGCCCGAAGAAAAGATACACTGAGATTTAGAACTTCATATTTGGAAAAGGGAGAAAGTAACATTAGCTTCAGAGTTTCCTAGCTGAAAAGGTTTTCTGAAAGGTTTTCTGAAAGGTTTTTTAGATGGACTATTTGGCGCTGTTTTCGATAGCTTCATAGCTTCAAATCACCAGAAAAGACCACGGAACGTTGTGTACGAGAAGAAAAAAAACGTACATTTATAGATATTGAATAGACTCGAAGATGGTCCCCATGAGGAGGTCAGTGTTGTTGAAAAGTACTAAAGCGCGACATTTACCTGATCTATGTCGAGACGTGACGTCAACAATTTCGTGGGTCTTGGATTGTAAGAATGGTCATAAATATAAAGCGAGATATATTATGGGTTATGCTGGGGTATGCTGGGGTATGCTGGGGTATCCGGGGTATTCTGGAACTTTTGGATTCTCGTGGATGATTTGATGATATCGAATGCTTCGGAGTGTATAAGTATGTAAGATTCTCGGTTTCTAGACCAATTTTGGAGTCTTTGAATAGGGGCTACACAATTTTGTCATGTATGCTGGAAGGTTCCCAGCGGTAATACCCATTAGCCATTGTAACAATGCCACGAACCATGGAACGTGGTATTAGCTGTTCAGCGAACAGTGTGGAACCACACTATATACTGAGTATACTGAGTCCGTGAGTGCTGAGTACATGAGTGCTCCCCTGGAATTTCCGTCAATCCAAGGTTGATCGGTATTAAAAACAACATCTCTATCTTTATGGCCATGGTCTCACCTTAGTAATACCGAAGTACTTAGATATTCACAAAAACGTGGTAAGCTTCTTGGCGAGTACGAAGACAGAACTCGTAATGAACTCGTAATGAATTGACACCATCGAAGAGCACAACACTCGGCCAAGAATGGATGTTCCTGACAATGCAAACTCTAACAACATGGAGGATGTTGACTATCATTTTGTTTAATTGTTCTAAAAGACATGCGGCAAAAGCTTCGAAGTTCGTACCCAACATTCTCCAATGAAGCGAGGTGGTGTGGTTATAAACCTACAGGAAGGTAGAAGTTTGATTTCTTTTTATTTTTTATTTTTTATTTTTTATTTTTTATTTTTTTATATTTAATTATTTACTTCTTAATTTTTTTATATTTAATTATTTACTTCTTCAACGTTGTTGGATCTTTATTGGATTTTTATTTGTAGTTAGTTTCTCTTTCTCTTTCTTGATCTTATTCAAAGCTATAGCTAGATTCAGCCATATGCGAAAATACTCAACACCCACGCGCGACATTTACCTCCGCTCCAGTGCACCTGTGGGTGTCTGAAACGTTGAACTATTTTCTACATTTAAATACAAGCATCAGTCTTTTGATGAGTTTTCACTTCCACATCAATCAAAGCTGAACCAGAAAGTCCATACACCCCCAAACCCCCACATTTCGGGAAAAATCGGGATAGAACCCGAAGTCCGAACCCATGGATGTTAGACGGTTAAAGCTTTGGTGTGACTTGGTCATGGTTGCTGCGAGGCCCCACGCAAATCGTGCATGGAAGTTCCCCAGAGTGGCGGCTGCGTCTGCAAGCCGGAAAAAAAAACGAAGCTTTAGGTGCTTCGGAAAATGTATATAGCTACGAAATTTTCCGAGTTTCCGCCCCCTTGCCACCACAGAAATCCGAGACACTATCTTAGGGTTCCAAACCATACATTGCTAGTGTCTGATAATACAAATTAGTATCAACCCCGCAATTGACTCAATCCCTCAATTGGCCCAGTTCTGAAACAACCACCAAAACCAACCGCCAAAACCAACCACCAAAACACAAAATGGCTTTATACTACAACATCGTCTTCGGTTTGCTCGTGGTCGAAATGGCCTTCTTCGCCATCTTGTCCTTGCCCTTCCCCCGGGTCATGCGCAAGTCCGTGTTGCGCACGGTGTCTGCTCCGTTCCGCTCGGAGCAGTTCCAGATTGCCTTCAAGTGTGTTTTTGGCTTCGTGCTTGTGCTTTTCGTCGATTCCGTCAACAGAGTGTATGCGGTGACGGCGGAGTTGCACGCGTCGTCGCCACACAACCTCTCGCCTACGAGCGTGATGAATGACCGTGCCGAGGTCCAGGCCAGAAGATTCTATGCCCAGAGAAACATGTACCTTTGTGGGTTCACGTTGTTTTTGACTCTAATCTTGACCAGAACCTACTCTTTGGTGGCTGAGTTGATTGACACCAAGGATAAGTTGGATGACTATAACAAGAACAAGGAATTGGCCGCTGCCGAGCCTGAATCTGCCGAGACCACTGGGTTGAAGAAACAGTTGGCCGAGAAGGATGCGGAGTTGAACAAGTTAAAGAACCAGGCCTCTTCTTTATCTTCTGATTATGATGCTGCTGCTGCGTCCAAGAGTAAGTGAGTGGGTGCGTTGGCTGTATTTAATAGTGTTAATGCAAATCAACTGAAGAGATGTGCCACCGTTGAGTGGAATACGAGTGGAGTATGCCCAAGCCTGGTATCCTAGTTTAGGTATGCAAGAAATGCACCCTTCCAAGGTTTCTCATCACAAGTATCTTGCAGTAGGTTAATGAAGCACCAAAGAAGAACCATCGCATGTATTCCTCCATTGATGTTATCTTTTTGACTTCGCGGTGAATTTTCATACGGACACCTTGTTTAAGATGGATAGAAAGGTCTAAGATGGAAAAGATGCCTAAGATGGACAATCAAAATGCGTCCTGTTTCTAATTAATCTTGTAGCATTGGTGCCTTTTGCTTTCAAATGTGTATGAGAAAGAAAGTCATGATGAACCGAGTGGAATATGAACACCCACACCTTCAAGGGGATGTTCTCAAGTTTGCCTAAAGGGTAAATTGCCTTGTGGCCGTAGTATCATTGACTCGTATAATATTAAAATTGAATGTTTCTCAGCATAAGTTTTTATTTGATTCCTTTTGGAATGCAATGTTCACTGGGTGCACTTTCTGATGACTTACAAGAATCCCTCCTCCTTTTGCGACATCTGTTCAGGAAAGGCCTATATAAATGTGTACAATTTTCTGCTTACACATCCAAACTTTGTCTGTTGAGTAACTTCATCTGAAATAATTAGATTTGGTCAAGTGAATTTAAAGAGTAAATGAACATTCTCACCTTGATGGACGAGTTTCCTCAATTCGCCAAATGAAATAGATAACTTGCACCCGGGAACAATTGGTACAACCAACCGGCGTTTCTGTGGCACTATGTTCTTCAAGAACTTCAAACAAGAAAGACTTCATTTCTATTTCGTCTTAATTAGCCTTTGGGGTCTTTTAAGAAGCCATCGAACGGGGCAGTATCAGTACTGTGAAAGACCCAAGCTCGTACATCCTAGGTCAAAATCTTCATTCACACTCGATGATAAGTTTCCAATAATTTCCTTAACAGTGTACTTGTGTCAAACGTCTTGTCCCATCTTGTCGGCGCCTTTATAAGTTTACTCAAAAGCAAGAGCCCTAAAACTACTCACTAATTCCAAAGTGGCCGCTTGAATTTGCCAGATTCGTGTACCGAGGAATGTAGGCATTCAGTCAATTCCAATGACCACAGCCCCCTCTGCTCTTCACGATTAATAGAGTTGAGGACATAGTTTTGAGGCTCTATGTTGCACATGGTTTGCCGAGCCTGGAATATTTTTTTTTGTTTACGAAGAAATGATAGCATATTATACGCCCCAATGGACACTTTTAGAAGCCGAAAGGCAGAAGCTCGTATAGGAGGGTTCAACCGTACACTTCAAAGGGAGAATCCTCGTTTTTAAGGTTAATCTGGTTCAAAGCAGTCAGGTAGACAGGAAAACTCGATATATTCCGGAAGAGTAACATCCTGTCATATTTAAATAAGGTGAAAATTCAATGCCCATCAAAAAGGTACAATAATCACACGAATAACAACATCTGGCGGTACACCTGCGAGTAAGAGCGTCTCAGTAGAGCCAAAAACACTACCTTTTATTGATGGCTTAACCCACCATGGCAAGGAGTTCCTGATTCATAGTCCGGGTGGATTATGTACTAAAAGTCCCTCATGCACTATAATCCCCTCCTCTATCTACGCCCTACTTCGACTCGTACGCATTGCTCTTATGCTTGGGCACAAACAGGAAGTTAGCACTGGCCTTACCCAAGAACATCTCTGTGATCTTGATCCAGTCCTTATAATCAGTCGAGCCCAACAAAGTCTCGAGGTCATTTCTTCCCTTCCATTTGGGTGGGCGCTCGTTCAACTTGGGAGGAAGTCTCTCAAGAATCCCCACGGGAATGTACCTGTGGGTGAACCCAATGAACTCACACATGTAACGTCTGGCATTTTCGATACCGTACTCATCCGAACCCCAGTGCTCCACAGCAAACGCCGCGTACTGGCGCATGTACTCAAGACGCTCAGAAGCGCTCTTATCCAAGTATTGTTGCGCGTCGACTTCCTCGAAGATCCACGGCTTGATCAAAGCACCACGTGCCACCATGACGGAGTCAATGCCCTCGGTGTTCACTGCGTCGTGCCATTGCTCGAAAGTAAAGCAGTCTCCATTGCCCACAAACCACGTAGGAGGCGCATCCTGGAGCTCCTTATTGTCTGCCTTGGTGTGGTTCCAGTCCTGAACCACCTTGGCCACGTCGGCGATATAGTTCCAGTCGGCTTCACGCGTGTAACGCTGTTGCCTGGACCGGCCATGGAGAGTGATGGCAGCCACGTGGGTCTCTGCCAAAACACGGGAGACCAACGATGTGGCAGTGTTTTTATTGTCCTTAGTGCCGGTTCTGATCTTGACCGTGACAGGAATGTCGCCAGAACACGCGTTCATACCGTTAAGGATCCTCACCATCTTGGATGGCTGGTCAAGCAACGCCGAACCTTGGCCTTGGCGGTAGAGCAAGTCGATAGGACACCCGCAGTTCAAGTTGAGCTCAGAAACATGCGTGGTTTCACGCGCAATCGCCTCGGCGGCTCTACTGGCCTGCTGGTGGTGATTGGAGGCGATTTGCACGCCAAAACCGGGGTACTCCGAAGCATGGGCCTTGGGCAACGCCCACTCCGGCTTTGTTCCCTGAAGAAGAGGGAGCGCAAGCGCCATTTCACTGTATGTGACGTCTGCACCCAAGGTTTTCATAAGGCGACGGTACGGCAAGTTTCCCACGGTGGTCAAAGGCGACACGATCTTGGCTCTGTTCAAGTCGATGCGCTTCTTCTCGGCAGGGGTGAAAGGGGGCTCCACATAAGATGCCACGTTGTTCTTCGCGTCCTCCTGGCGCTTGGCAATGTTGGACTCACTCTGAACCAAAGAGTCCAAGTATTTGTTGTATGGATTGGCTTTTTCAAACAGGTACTTGTTTTTCTGCAACGCCACACGGTGTTGTGGATCGATCTTATTGACCTCGGCGGCTGCTCCCTTGAGGGTTTCAAGAAGAGCCAAGTCTTTGTTGAGCTCCTTTTTCTCCTTGTTATAATGGCTTCCGAGCCATCTGCATTTGATTCCCGCAGGACAATATCCAATGGCCACAAACACAGGACACGTGCCCGGGATGTCCTCGGGTTTCGACGACAAGTAGAACTCGACATCATGGGTGTTTTTGCACTTGTCTCCGTACGGGCATTCTCTGCCCAGCCCCGGATCAAGCACCGTGGAACACAACCGGATTTCTTCACGCGTTTGCTTCAAGTCACGCTTCTTATTTTGGCCCCGGCCCTTTTTACTACGCTTTGACTGCTCGCCACCGTCTCTGTTATCTCTGTCACCGCCCTCAGCACGTTCATCGTCATATACATCGTCGCAGGTGGTGGACTCTAGAATGAATTCCGGCTTAATAGGTGCAAAGCCCTTTTGCGTGGCATCTCTTTGAATTCTTTTAGGCTCGGGAGTTTCTGTAGACTCGTGGGGTCTTTTTTCGCTCTCCACCATGGTGTTAACGATAAAAATACAAGAAAAGAGAAGGTGGTGTCTCACAACAAATGGAACGAGATTGCAAAACGGCAAGACTTGCAATTGCTTATCTGAAATTTTCGATGCTCATCTTCGCGCAGAGATGCCGGCCGGGAGTTTCGCCATATTCACGTGCGGATGGATACAACGATAATCATCCAGTGTGTAGTACAACACCAGTGAGGATGCGCGAGCGCGACATTATATCGTTATACCGAGGGGTCTTGGTCCGACCCCGTCTAGAAAAGTCCTTCTTATATTGCAATACTTTGTCGTGAATTTTTTTAAAAAAGGTCTGCAGAACCTTCACAACTTTATTGGTCCAAGTTTCCTGGCGCAGTGATTCTCTTAGCGTGTACTGGTGTAATTACAGAAATGGTGGCCATGAAATGGTTTAGTCAACCAAGCCTTTTATTGGTTGCATGATCGAAGGTGACGTAGAGTTTCTCACTGCCGGAACAGTGACCAGGCTGTACATGAGCTTATAATTACTCTAAAAGATTCTGGTGGGCACGAGGAGTCAGGTATTCTGGTGTAAGCAAAAAGCTCATAATAACAGAATCTACTGGATATAGCAAAAATCCACGCGTAGTATAGAACGACGGTTTGGCCGTGGGTACGAAACCAATCCAGAAAAGGGTTCTTATGGCTGGGGTGAGCTATACTGGGTCTTTTGTTTTGTTCAGAATTGTTCTATACTTGAGTTACTAGCTTGTTTCAATTGGTATTGCTCACTAGCGGTGACAATCTTATTCCTTTTCAGTCATTATGGTCCTCCAGGCAACCTTACAGGCAACCTTACAGGCAACCTTACAGGCAACCTTGCAGGCTATAGCCTGGACCAATGGGAATATAAGTTAGTTAATACCACAAGGGACCGGCGATAGCAACACAGTAATTTTTCAAGCTTGAAGAGAACGAAGTCCATTCCACGTCAATGGTTTTCAATGAATTCGGCGAGGGTCCAGATACTGTCCAAATCCATTATTATCCGTAGCTCCCGGACCATTCCGCCCTTGGAAACATGCACCGAGAAGGAAATGGAGAATACCTTTGTAAGTGTCCAAGAAATGTTTGATGGCAAAATGATAAAGGCTTCATTATTGTTAGAGTAAACTTCCTCAAAAATACCCCATCATAATCTTGCCCAGACGCCAAGAATGCCGTTGTCCTACAGACTCTACTAGAACAGACCTAGACATATTTTATAAAAACCCTCTTCCAGTTCGCTCGACTGGAGAAAAAAAAAAACTAGTTTGACTTCAATAAATGAACTACTTATGATGATCCACTTATCTGGATTACTAAGAAGCGCGCCACGAACCCGAACTTCAAAACTTGCTGCATTATAATTGAACCCTGATATAAGGGGACCTGATTCCTTCTGACCTTTCCCAACAATGAGGTTCGTTCCCTCATTTTGTTTTAACCATCCATCAGTATTTGACACATCGGCGATTTACATCAAATTCAACGCACCTGAATTGTTGTTTGGTATGCTATTGCTCATACCCTTCATATATACTCAACCGAATTTCCCGGTTTTGCACAAACTCCACGAAATGCAAGTTTATCCATGCCCGTTATTACAGGAAAAATGTTTGCTAAAAATAGAGTCCAGAAGTTCTGGATTAATTCTGTATATTGTCCTTACAGCATGGCGTTAGCCTTGGAATGTTTGAAAAGACAACTTTTGCCTTTAACACAGTCAGACCACCCTCTTTATTCGCTGAATAGATTTGACAATTGGGTGGGCAGCTTTAAAAATTGAGAAAGTTTAGGAATATCTCAAACTAGAAGGAGCGGTCTATAGCTATCAACTTGGATATTGACGGGGATATCGAGAACTTACAGTTTAAAGAAATGAGAAAAAGAACGGGGTTGTCCTTTGGCGAATTCACCAGGTACTCAGGGTATTAAATTTATAGAAGAAGAAGAAGAAACCAGTGATGATGAGTCAGAAAAATTCCAAGGAAACAATTAGGTTATGCTAATTCAACATGTATTCATGGATTCAGATGCGAACCGAGCAATTAACACCAGGTATAGGTCTTATGGTAGTTTCAAAGACCACATTCCAGTTAAGAATGCCCCGCTGCCTGGAAGAAGATGAAAAGACAATGTAAAAGTGAATTTAACCATTCTGATACTTTCCTTGAGAAGTTGCTTTCCCGAGGAACTTAAAGTGTACGGGAAATTCTCCTTTTTAACGCCTTTTTATGAGTTCTTACTCGCCTCGCAAAGACAGCAAAGGCGACACAAGAGGGTGGCCGTTTACCAAGTCAAAGCAATGCTTACTTAGCTTTGTCTACCTAAAAGTTCTTGTGTATGAAAAAGCCAACTTTCTAGCTACCAGAATATACGCTAGGAAGTGTGGTTTGTTACGAAATTATGCTTCCATGTTCAAAATTCTTATGCATGCTCGCATATTCTACATAATCAAATTTTTTTACGTATGAGTTTAATTGGCTATTGACTCTTGTTTTTTTCCCTTTGCGAGAAATGGCAAATAAGCCATATCCTCTTCTATAAGTATGCGTCTGTTTGCATTCCTTGGATACTAATCATTTTTCTCCAGTACATAACCCAAAAAGCCGTGAACTTATGTTCTTCAGCGTAATAATACACTTGTTACAAGATTTAATAAACCGGGGGTTGCAAAATTGGTATAAACGGTCTCTTGTACTACCTAAATCGCCTTCTCACACCCAGAAGCCACCTCTTGTGTGTTCTTAAGGAACCAGAAGAACCAGAGGAATCGAACCATCCCAACAGGTCCAAAGTTGGGTCTACGAATCTTAAAATAAAGCACCATAAAAAGATTAGAATTTAAATTTTCCAAAAATTTTCGAATTCAAAGTTGTCGAAAGCCTTTCTATTTCGAAAGATGAAATACTCAGAACGTTCCATAAAATGGAAAAGATTCGAGAACTTGGGAAATACTCGAGAACTTTGAACCCCACACCGAATAATACTCGGCTAGTTTAAACAAGGGTCACCCTAAATTGGGCCTCAATTATATACTTATGGCCAAGAAAAACAAATAAAGTGATTGAGAAAAGATAAATCCCGGAGCAAGTTTTACGAAATAAGGGAGGGGTGTGACGTTCCAACCCTAACAAGCTTCTTGCTCTACAATGTATGCGCACGCACTGACTCCACCCACACAAAATGTTCACCTCAACACACTGGTACACAGAAATGGGCATGACAAGCTCTTTGACCCTTTGGAAAAATAAAAAATAGACGATTCCAAGAAAATCAAGTAAAAAAGAAACCCCATATCCCCATCAACCCCACCATGGCCAAACAAAGCGGGAAGTAGGTCGGAAAATCATCATGTTGAAACCCGCGCGACCTGCAGGGAGGTTTTTCCGGCCCCATCTCGTCGCATCTCCCGGAACATCTCTGCATCAGCACTCAAGAAAACCACCTTCACCACCAAAAAAACCACCACAACATGTCTCCTGGAGTGGAAAAACGCAGAAAAACCCACGTGGAGCCTAAACAGGCCTCTCGGATCTTCAGTGCGTTCCGTGCGCTCGGAAACGTGTCCAACGAAATCCCTTTTGCCGTGGGTTCGTTAGGTGCCACCTTCTACTTGGTGACGTCTGTAGGACGCAGTTTTCAGATTTATGATGCAGCCAATTTGCATTTGCTCTTTGTGCTGCAACACCAAACTCCGTCAAAAATCTCCGTGTTGACGGCGCATTTCCATTATGTCTATGCTGGATACGCAAACAAGGTGGGTGTCTATAAAAGGGGCCGGCTTGAGGCTGAGATCTCCGTGCAGCTTTCTTCTCCCACGGCCACCGTCAGCCACATCTTGGTGTTTGGAGAATACTTGGCGGTGGCATCGACAGACGGCGATATCAACGTGTTTAGGAAACCCGCGGGCGGCAAAATCGCCACCGAGCACTATACCACCATTAAAAGCATCAACCCGCAGTTTGACGGCGCCATAGTGGGCATGCTCCATCCACCCACGTACTTGAACAAGGTGGTGGTGTCCACCACAAGCGGTGTGTTTGTCATCAATGTGCGCACGGCCAAAACCGTGTACAAGACCCCGGAAAACATCTTTGGAGAGCCCATTTCTTGCATCGAGCATGCGCCTGCGTTGGATATCATTGCTGTGGGAACGGCTGTAGGAGGAGCATTTCTTTTCCACGTCAAGAAAGGCGTCATTTTGGGCGACCGCATCGTGGCATCTCCCCGTGATGTAGCCGCCCGCGTCACCTCGCTCTCGTTCCGCACAGACGGCTTCCACCACTTGGTGGCTGCACTCAACACGGGAGATCTTTTTTTCTACGACCTTGCCAAGCGTGCCAAGGCTCACGTCTACCGGAACTGCCACGCTGAAACCACCGGTGGTGTTTCCAAGGTGGCGTTCTTGAACGGACAGCCGGTGGTGGTGACAAACGGAGCCGACAACCAGTTGCGCGAACTTGTTTTCGATCCGCCCTTGTCCACCTCCAACAGCGCAGTTATTGGCCCCCCACGTCACTTGCGCCTGCGTGGTGGCCACTCGGCACCTCCGGTGTCGATTGCTTTCCCCAACGAGGAAAAGTCCCACTTCATATACTCGGCGTCTAAAGACCAGTCTCTTTGGTGCTTCTCGATGAGAAAAGATGCCCAGGCCCAGGAACTCTCGCAAAGACCCGCTAAAACGGGCCAGAAGGACCGCAGTGGCGGAGTGGTGGCGCTGATGCGTGAGAAGTTTGCCGAGCTCACCTCTTTCTCCATGTCTGTTGCACGCGAAGGGGAATGGGAGAATATGGTCTCCACACACAAGGGCGAGACGTTTGCGCGGACCTGGGACACCAAGAACAAGCGTGTGGGTCGGTTCCAGCTCTCCACAGTTGACGGTGGTATAGCCAAGGCCACTTGTGTGTCGCACTGCGGCAACTTTGCCCTTGTGGGGTCTGCTTTGGGCGGCATCGGTGTGTACAACCTCCAGTCCGGCCGCTTGCGCAGAAAGTACATGTTGCACAAGCAAAAGGCCGTCACAGGGTTGGCCATTGACGGCATGAACCGCAAAATGGTCAGCTGTGGCCTCGATGGGATTGTTGGGTTTTACAACTTTGCCGACCTGAAGTACTTGGGCAAACTCGATCTCGACGAGCCCATCACCGAGATGGTTTACCATAAGGGCTCGGATTTGGTGGCATGTGCGTTGGATGACTTGTCCATTGTGGTGATTGACGTGGTGACCCAGAAAGTGGTGAGAATTTTGTATGGTCACACCAACAGAATCACGGGACTCGACTTTTCGCCCGACGGCCGCTGGGTGGTCAGCGTCAGTCTTGACGGCACGCTACGCACCTGGGACTTACCTACTGGTGGATGCATTGATGGAATCCGACTCCCAAGTGTGGCTACCAGCGTTAAGTTTTCTCCTATCGGTGATTTCCTTGCCACTACGCATGTTTCTGGCAACGGGATCTCGTTGTGGACAAACAGAGCACAATTCCACCCTGTTTCTACCAGGCATATTGAGGAGTCCGAGTTTTGCACGGCTTTCTTGCCCAGCGTTTCAGGAAATGGCGGATCTCTTATGATTGACGGTGCTTTGGATGGTCCTCCTTCCGATGACGAGCTCGATATCAACCAAATCTACCATTCTGTGGACCAGATCAATAAGGACCTCGTGACTTTGGCTGTGGGCCCAAGAACCCGTTACGAGACCATCTTGCACGTGGACACAATCAAACAGAGGAACAAGCCAAAGGAGGCGCCCAAAAAGCCCGAGCAAGCGCCGTTTTTCTTGTCTCTTTCCGGAGAGGCGGTCGGAGACCGGGCCGTGGTTGCCGAAAATGGAGCCACACAAACAAACAAAACCAACGACGAAGGTTCCGAGGCCGAGTCCAGGTTGCTTAAGTTGAAGGGCGACCAGCACAATTTCGAGTCGGAGTTCACGCGCTTGCTCAGAGAAGGAAGCCAAACCAAGGACACCGAAGTCAAGGCATACCAAGAGTTTTTGAGCTTTGTGGCACACGCTTCGCCCGCCACACTTGACCTTGAAATCCGCTCGCTTAACTCTTTCCCTCCATTGACAGAGATGGCCCACTTTGTCGATGCGTTAACCGAGGGATTGCATGATAACACCAATTTCGACACCTACCAGGCGTTGTTTGGTTTATTCTTGAAGCACCACGGTGACGTTATTTATGGAAACCCACAGGACGAATTGGTGGGTGCACTTGAAAGATGGGGCCGTGCCAACGAGAAGCAGGAACATAAGCTTGACGAGTTGGTGAAGTTTTGTTCGGGGGTAGTTGACTTTGTGAGTGCCATTTGAGGGTAGTATTGATGTAGTCGTGGATGTGTTTGTGTATAAGACCAAGAGTAGAAGGAGAATCAGGCATTAAAGATATAACGTTTAAGAGGTTTACATAAATCTCTTCTTGTAGGTGGCGTCAAAATTGCGAGCCTCTGAAACTTTGATTTAGTGTTCGTGGGTAGAAACAAGTTGGATTTTCCATAAATGACATGCTGCTGTAAGTTAATGGGAGAGTATACTAGTTTAGCTCTAGTTGGGGTTCACATGGAGATATTTCAAAGCAGTAGAGAGCAGGGTTGCCAGTATAAGATTTTTGGACGAATCCGGAGTATGGGGGGGGGGGGAGGGGGGTAAAACTCCAGTCATGTTCACTTAATATAGTACTAATTTATTTTATTCAATAGGAAAATTACTCGAGCCGCTGATGTAACTAATCATCGTATGAAGTTGTAATGCGAGCCTAGAAAGAGGGCTTTTCTGGATAGGGAGAGAAATGTCAAGGGCAGGCACTCATGGTATCAACATTCAAGATTTTTTACTAGACTCTGTTCTTTGATGCTGCTTTAAAGCCTGTCACTTTTTTTTTTTCAATCATTCAATCATTCAATCATTCAATCATTCAATCATTCAATCATTCAATCATTCAATCATTCAATCATTCAATCATTCAATCATTCAATCATTCAATTGCTCATCCCGTCAATTGCTCATCCCGTCAATTTTTCAATCTTTTAATCTATCTACTAGGTCCAAAAGTATTGAAACATGAATATCTACTCTATACATGTGCTGCGTATTGGCTATTCATAGCGCGCAGCCACCAAGTACGTCACAACATCAGACCATACACTAGTAGCCGGGTATCCCCGAAACAAAAAGTGGGTACATCAAAATATTCAGAGTAAAATCTGAAGACTTAAAGCGTACCAAAGAGAATGAAAGTTCCAATAATCGTGAAAATAGGATCCCGTTGTTGCAAGCCTAAACCACACTGGCAACACCAACATACCTTTCGCACTCACTAAGACGTACGTAGTGCGCACACCTCTCTGGCATGGGCTTACTGAAATGGCATATAGGTGGCACACCAGAAGTCACCAGAAGTCATCAAACGGGACCCATACACCCAAATTACGCCGAAGGCATATAAATATTTCAACAAGAACCTCATTGAACCATAGAATCGGCCCGGGTGTTTTGATTGTGTGGCTAAGAAAAAACAATACCCCAGAACCCAAACATCAAACCCCCTAGACCCAAACACCACCTTCCCAGAAAACTCAAACACGTTCCCCAGTCAGCATGAACGTCTCCATTCTTGAGCCACTCAGCAGGCTACATCTACCGGGAACATCAAAATTTCTGTGTCTTCATGCCCACAACAATAACGTCTACGCGGGTCTTAGCAACGGCGACGTGCGGATCTGGCGGGTGAGCTCACGGACCGAACGGGACCCCCCGCGGACCGAAACCAGGTCCGTGAAGAGCTTCCGGTCCTTCAGCGAGGTCCGCCGCCTTTTTCTCGACAACGACCACTCCCACGTGCTAAAGCATGAGCGTACATTTGCCAATGTCCTGGGTACGCAATCCGCCCTCACAACGGTGGTGGCGTTGCCCATTTATGCTGATAATAGCAGGGAGGTGCTTCTTTTGGGAACCCCAGAACTTCTCCGGGTCTATGAATGGGTTGGTCCGCATCTCAACCTCATCCGTTCTTTTGAAGAGACTCGTGCCTACTCTCATCATGTGTACATTGAGCTTCCCTCACTTAAAAACCACGAGGATGCCGAGAAATACGGTGCAACCGGCGATTCTATTGTACCACCCAAAGATGCAGATTCACCGCCCAAAGAGGACACCACAGTGCCCCGGAAACTTCTTCTTATATCTGTTAAGAGACGTCTTTGTGTCTTCCAGGTAGTTCACCGGTCGCGGAATATCGTAGACTTTGTGCTTGTTAAAGAACTCACCTTCAAAGAACGCATTCGCGCCCTTTGTACCCTTGACCAAGACTCCGCACCAACAGCACTTATATCCACGGCACAATCCGTGTTCTGCTTAGATTTGGCCCATGGCTACGTGCTCCATGACTTATCGGTGGATACTCTGCGGGTTCCGAGCTTCACGCCTGCGTCTTCCTTCACTTATTTCGGTCTTTCGTCGGCAGGTCCGCAGATTTTCATCGTACCCTTCTCCACCACCAAAGCCGTCTTTGTCCGCGACACAGATGTAGGGTTTTTGCTGCTTGAATCTGGTACTGCCATGTTATCGGAATCACGTATTCGCCTTTCTGCGGCGCCACTCTCGGTGGCATACCTCGCACCCTGTTATGCCTTGTTCGTGTATGCTAAAACACTCGAGGTGGTAGACTTAGAAACGGGCATGACTATCCAAACATTCAAGCACCTGTTAGGCAATGGCGCCAATCTTTTTGCCGCCGAAAATGACACCATTTCGCTCGCGGCAGGGGCTGATCTTTTTCAGTTTAAGGTAGCGTCCATCCAGAAACAGCTCGAAAACTTTCTCTCTATGCGTGGGACGCTCGCATCGTCCAAGTCTAAGCGAGATGCCCGCGATGATCTTCGGCTTGCTGGCCTCGAACAAGCTATCGGACTTATTGGTGCCTTGGATGCTTCACACGTGTTTTTTTCTGACAACAATGAGACACAACTGCTTGATATGAAGCAGAAACAGCTATTCTTAAGGGACCTATATAAGGAAAAGGTCATCATTTATTTTGAGGCTTACCTGAAATATCACGAAGCATTGGCTGGGCTAGCCTCGGAATGGATGATTTCGTTTCATGATATTCTTCTGTTATTCCCCGATTTCCTCAACGGAAGCGTCCAGATTAAACAAAGCCAGCCCAAACAAAGCACTCCCAGATATACTACCTCGAAACATACCAACATAATCAAAAGAGTCACCGTTGCTGAGCTACAGGATACAAACGATAACTCCAACAACGACCACATCGATAGCGCAGGCACAGGAAGGGTTGTTGTGTCGTCAGATTCCGACACTAAAACGGACCCCAGTGAAAGCATTGCCGGGCTTCCGCAAAATATCAAACTCTTCCATAAAGCCGTGCAGAACTTGATAATCTTCCTCACAGACCAACGGCGTGTCCACTTGAGCTTCCTTAATAGCTCAGACGACGACCCGTTTATCCCATGGAAAGGTATCGACCTCAGGGTGAGTGACCTCTATCCTGGAGTCGATAAAAAGATTCTCCACACAAAGTTGATGGATTTCGCGTCTGCCATCGATACCTCATTGTTTCTCTGCTACTACTTCACCAAACCTATGATGTTGGGTCCTCTCTTACGCTTGCCGCATAATAGGTGCAATGCGCGGGTTGTGAATGACAGTCTCTTGAAAAGCTCCAGCCTTGATGCAACCCAGCATACCAGTTTCATCAGCCAGTTGCTTGATTTCTATTTTGGCAGGTCCTTGCACGAAGAGGCGTTGAGGTTGTTGAACAACCTTTCGTCGGAGGGTCATTCCAACATCGATTACGGCAGCGCCAATCTGTATGTGAAGGGCCCTTCTTTGTCCATTCGCTACATGCAAAGACTCTCAAACGAATACCTTGATCTAATTTTCAAATACTCCCACTGGATTCTCACAGAAGATGACGAGTCTGCACTCACAAACGCCAGGCTTATTTTTATGAACGATTCATTTGAATGCGAGGGCTACGACAGGCTCAGGGTGCTCGATTTTTTATCAAGCGTTATCAAGAAAGATCGAATGGCTATCTCTTACCTCGAGTGGATTTTGAACGACAGTGGAATTCTTGATACACCGAGCCGGAAGCGCGAGATTCCGAAATTGAGCACACGCCTTTGTCTTTTGTATTTGAAGAAAATGGCATCTTTAGGCACAACAGGGATTCAATTTTACCAGAGCGAGCCATATCAGCGAATGCGAAAGATACTCAGCAGTGGCATTGAATATGAGCCATGGACCCTCTTGAAGAATATCCCAGCAAGCGAAGATAAGTACTTGCGGCTCACGGTGTTTATCTACCACCGGTTGGGCGAGCACCAGAAATCCGTCGATATATTATACAACCAATTAGGTGACTTGGACGAGGCTATGCAATATTGCGCCAGAGTGCACGGCGAGCCTAACGGGCAAAAGAATGGCCAAAGACTTCTCTTCAAGCTCTTGGAAGATTTGCTTATGCATTATGACGAGAACATAGATTCTATTGCACGGCTCGTGACCTTGCAGGGCGATAAAATGCCAACTTTACAGCTCCTCACGGCACTACCAGATTCGTTTCCATTGCACAAGCTCGTTGTTTATTTGCAGAACACCACACAGACCCTCGAAGAATGCCGATTTAATACTCAGATGAAGAGCCAGTTGTACAAGATTGGCTCATCCAAGGTCCACTACGATTTAGTGATGACTCAATCGGCCCATTATGGCATCACTAGTCCCAGTCAGAGATGCGATGTGTGCAAGAAACCATTGGGCCAAAGTGTCACGTGCGTCAACACTGCTGGCGAGGTGATCCACTACGGATGTTTGGATAGCAAGGCCTAGGCCTGAAATTTTTGCATCCTAAGAAATTTTCCTGGGCTTTTTTATTATGTTTTGCCCCAAGAATTTCACCCTAAGAGATCTTATCGATTTCCGTCCTACCTCATTGTGGTCACGTGGATATGCCATTGTTTCCGTAACGGTATCGCGATCTCGATCTTGATCTTGGCTGTGAACGCCGCGCACTTTCAGCCGGGTGTGCACATAAGGTGATGAATTTATCCACGAATTCCCCCCGCTCCAGCAGCCGAAACTTTCGCTCGGTTTATATTCCGGCCCCATCGTCGTATTGTCATCAATTGCTATCACAAACGCCATGTCCACAAATAACCAACCGAACGGAGATATCGCCCGCAGGCCTTCTGGTGGGTCGGGTATAAGACTCCCGCCTATTTCGTTTTTATCTGGCGGCCAAAATCCGCAACGGTTGGCATCAATGATTCTGCCCATTGAAAGGCAGGGTCCTGACTCAAATGAGCAAAGGAATGGGGGATTTTTCTTCCAGAAACCCAGAGTACACTCTGCAGAGACGCAAAAATTGCCGAAAGTCTCTTTACCTGAACCTCAGGCGTTGAATCTCTACCCCAGACCAAAGTCAGGGTCGCCCCAGAACCCAAATGCCGTTGTCAGAGTTGAAGCTGACCGGAGGGCCCAGGAGCAGCCACTTTCTCTGTCGATTGTGCTGCCATTAGAAGGAGTAAATGAGAAAGGAACAGAATCAGCCCCATTTTCGGGTAAAGTCCCACAACAACACCAACACCAGACCCATCTCAACCTCGATCATCAAAAGCAACACCAACACCAACAACAGACCCATCTCAACCAAAATCATCATCACCACTACCCAAACAATCATCGTCATCATCACCACCACCACCATCATCATCATCATGCAAACAACGGTATCTTGTCACATAGCCAAGATTCAGTTACTCTCCAAAACCTGACAATTTCCAGGAAAGAATTTCTCATGAACGGAAACGGGGTTAGCGCATCATCACATGCGTCTGACATTGCAGCAACACGGGCAAATCAGCTAAAAAGACAGAAGAAAATGATCCATAACAGGATCTATGACCAATTGGCCAAAAAGTTTCCTCAACGCCGTCATCTTGGAACTATTGTTTATAATCCTACGACCACGTGGGATACCATTCAAATTGAGCAATTACATGGATTGCTAGAGCATGATTTGGAAAGGCTCTCTAGTATACGGGAAGAATTCCGAGCTCGCAAGGCTGAGCTTACATATGCAGAGAAAACAGCTTATATCCCAATAATTCCCCCGTTATCTGGTGCGTACATCAACAACTTCCTTGAGGTGAAAATCCCATATAAATACATCAAGGAATTCTTGGGGAGTCTTTCCCAAGGCAAAGTGGAGCGGAAAAGAGAGCTATGGGGTGGTTATGCCGGGATATACACGGACGATTCTAATCTCTTATATGTTCTTTGCCATCTTGGATTATTTAACGGGCAGCTTGATTTGACGGAATGCAATAGCGAATGGGTGGCTTCAGACCTCACGCGGCCTGCGTCCATACGGAGAGACGGCGATGGCGTTGAATTACTTGACTTATCTGTGACATTGCTTTTGTTGCCAGGCTTGACCCAGTATCGTGGATTTTACCGAAACGGGCTCAACTCTAGATCGTGGTTGGATAAGAGACTGCATAGTGGCTTGTCCTTTGGAGTTTACAATGTCAAGTGGGAGACCTTTCTTCTGTCCTTGGGTGAGAGGGCTCTCAGCAAAAGAGCGACAAAGGAATACATTGAGGATAAGGTTGCTAGCCGCGAAGTGCTGTCTCAGAAAAGTGGATGGCAATTTGACTTCACACGTGGTCAAGGGTTGAAGGATGCGCTTCTGGCTGCGAAACATGGCTGAACCTTATTCAGCCCAAGATTAAGTCATACCCCAGAAAAATCCGGGTAGAAAACCAGTACTGGGCATAAGATAGATAACAACCCGATGCAGAGCCGACTCATTGTTCACTATTAGTCATGGAAAAGAAGGTGGATGATGGTTCCCAAGGAGAAGTATTAGCTGCTCTGTCGGTTTGAAGCCGGGCTGATTCCCTAATTTTTCTAACAAATTGACCTTTAACCATCGGTGGCTAGGGAATTAGTTTTCCACGGGCTTGCATTTCAATTAAGCTTCGGCCGGAATCCGGCTTTACAATATGGCTGTCTGCAGTGTGTGGCTAAATTTGCGCGCCGATGGGCCGATTAGGCCAAAATTACTAAGGGCCCAAAAGGGCAAAAAAAAGAAAAAAAAAAAAAAAAAGGTAGCCGATTTTTACGCACTGCAGCTTCGGTCCCAACCACCACAAGCGAGTCGGGCAAGTTGCCACTTCCACACAAACCCGAAGCAGACGAAGAGAAAACCTTCTTTAAGAAAAAATATCCTTATCCAGTTTCCAGGTGTATCGCTTAGGCTATACGGTACTTTGCATTTTCGCCTTTGTCGGAAAATCGCATAGTCTTTCAGAATAATCTTGTTGGTCCCTTGTTGAAGGGGAGCCATGGATAACTCTTCTCGCAAAGAGAACACGCCAACTACCAACCCAGAAAGCTCAGCTCCATCTACAACCCGTTCGTTGCAAAAAGAAAGCTTTTTGCGAAGAAGGTCCCGGAGAATCCTGTCTGTGCTTCGCCGTGTGAGCAGCGAGTGGAACTGCTTTGTACTCAAGCTAAAACAGGCGACTCAGTTCAGCTATTCCGACGAAGAAGCTGTTGATTCCCTTTTTGAAAGCAGCGACGACGATTTCTTTGAGCGAGCGCCAAGACCAAGGAAGTGCTGCAAATACTCCGTTGCAGAGCTACAGTTCATTGACGAGCTTAAGAAACACAAGCTGCTTGAGAGGTACTACGAAGAGAACCGCGAGATAATACCCGTACCTGAGAACATGCCATCAACTTCCACCACTATCCAAAATACTAAACCATATCAGGCTTTGGACGTTCTGCAATGGCGAGACAAATGCAAGATAGAAGGACAAAGTGGGGCATCACTGAGCACGAGCGAGGAAAAGGCTCAACTCACACCCCATGAAATTCTTCTCAAAGATAGGATTTATTCCAAAGAAAAGAACCTAGGGACTGCTCTTTGGGAAATACGACGTGCCCGGTGGCTCACTCCCGATGAGTGCGACGACATAGAGGAGAAGGTTGCCCAAAGAGCATCGGAGCAGTCTATCAAGCATATATCGCGAGACATGTTTCCGCGAATATACAGGGAGTTTGTAGAGAAGGCCAAGCCCTTGAAGCAAGGTAAATATATCAATCTCGAGGATATGATCGCTGTGATCAACGCCGGTTGGGTGCACGAAAAGGTATGGGATGCTGCAAGTAAAGGACTACCTATCTAAGGTTGCTGCTGGAGCTACCGGAATTTTAAGCAGAGAAAAGCGGAGAATAATGAAGAAGAAATGGAGAGAAGACTTACTATGGCATGAGAAATAAATGGGGGAGCTTTTGTACCTCGGACCCCCATGAATGATAGAAACCAACAGATACACACTAATGCTACTAATATGAAAACTGATATTTGAATCAAAAGTTCTGTGAATAACTTCGGATGTGTATTTGTGTGAAGCGGAGGGAGCGCCTGGATGTATCACTTTCGTGAGTGGTTTGTGTGGATCAAAGCCAGTGTCTGTTCTAAAATGCGCAATTCCTGGTCAATCAGTTCTACGCGTCGCTGGAGAAGATCAACGTACGAGCCCTTTGTGTCGGGGGCAATCGCTAAAGCCCGCTGGCATCGCTTCACGTGGCGAGCTAGTTTATTTTTAGCGTCGAGAAGCCCCTCATAGTTTTCAACTATGTCGCAATTGAGCTGACGGTCTATTTCGCGGTCAAGTTCGTGGATGGTGGCGATCTTATCGAGAAGAGGAGGACAAGTTTCAGATTGCCCTGTTGATGAATTCACCTTGACAATGGCATCCACTGCTCTCACAAGCTGTGCAGACGCTGCAGCTGAATCTTGGAAACTGGCCGCCTGCTGCTGCTTAGCACCTGTGAGAAGGTCTTTGTGGTGAGATCCAGGCCGCTGCTTTCTGTCCATTGCTAACTTCTATGGGTCAACCGGATGTGATGGACTTATGTGTTGCTATGGTGCTGGGTTCGTTTTCCTCTATTGATTCGGATTGAGAGGGGTGTGATGCGGTCGATTATGCTTGCAACAAAATGGAGCTCAAGATACGGAGAAGAAATATATCCCGCTAGTTTGTCCCATCAGGCAACGCTCCATGTGGTTTCCTATTGTGGTTGTTTGAAGGAACAAAGGATTCTCCGCACTGCGGCTCGATTCAGGTTGTGAATCCAGGAAAGAACTTGTGGTTTGTTATGTGCACACCATATCCTGCTCGGAGAATAGGTAGTGCGGTCAAAAGTGGTTTCAGTATGCTAAACCTAGGGGGTCTCCATTGTATGTGAGAGTATTTCTTAACTTCCCAAGATAAATAGTTTTTTTTTTTTTTTTTTTTTTTTTGATGTGATAAGTTAATATAATTCTTCAACATGGAAACCAATGGTGAACCTGCATAAAACTTTGAAGACTTTGGCTTCTATTTTTGTCTCAGTTCAATAAAAAGAATCTCCCTAATTCGGTGCTGACAGACTATCCCACCGCTAGATCTTTCCTAATCATTGGGGTAATGTCCAAATAGTCAACACAGTAAGTAATAGCTATGTGGAAGCTAAACAAGAGTTTGTTTGAAATGAAAGTATGGAAATCCGTAGAATAAAGATGGATTCGACGCTTTAAATTCTACCCATACCAACGTGAGAAGTAATCAAATCCGAGTGTATCGTACACTCTTTGAGCGAACCGTAGTTTTGTTGCACTTAGCAAAGTTTTTTCCCAAAAATATTCAACTTTCTCAAAATCGAGACTATGAAGCACCTTCACCTGGTGAGGTAAAGCATAAATAGTGGTTTGTAAAATTAACCTTTTCCATTCAGCTTCGAACTTACAAGCAGGCATGTGGCTCCTTTCTCCCTTGTGTTGAGCAGTGTGGCCTTTGTGTGAAGATTTCCTTGAGGTTGTTGTTAATGAGCAGATACGCAACCTTTTCGATAGACTTCCACTACCGTCACATTTTCCGGCTTGAGTGTTTTGCGTCAGTGAAACCAAAGTATTTAATTTGACCACTTAATCTTGCGGTGATTTGATGAGGAACGATCGTTGAAGTTCACCCAGGTAAGACAAAATAAACTTTGGTTACTGTACCCTAGGGATATTGTGACCTTTGGTTTTTCTCCACGGCCGCAACGCATAAAACGAAGAACGTCCGAAAGGAAGCTTTTTCTGATATTATTTCAAACTTTCTTTTAGGTTACCAAGATAGCCATTAGTAATCTCAGGATCATCAATGGAAATGGGCTGCGGAGTCAATGATTTTAAGGTTTATAGTTCCCGGAGCTAGCTCGCCATCATCCTTGCGAAGAGAAAAAATCGGTGGCTGGGGCCTCGCAGAACGAACGAAAAGGAAAGATAATTTTCTATTTTGCATGCTGACCTCTATATTTGTTGACACGAAGGGGCCTAATTGTCACGGATATAACTTCAGATATGGCCTAACTCTTTGTTGCCGGCTTTGTAGTTCCTCAAAAAAAAAAAAAAAAATAGAGTGGCTTTATAGTCCTCGGGTGTAATCAATGGTTAATGCAGTATTCTGTCACCTATCCAGTCGTACATATTAAAGGCAAATTCTCTCTCTCCTGAAGAAAAAAAAATGCAACAAAAATTAGTTGGGAAGGACTCCCTTTTATAGCTTTTTGAGCTAGTTTCTTTTTGCAATTGGCTGCAAATCTGAAGCACGTGCGGGGAACTTTCATTTATGCGTGCGCCTTTCTTACAACAGTTCCTTCATTGAAGATCTCATTATATTTCGAACTCCTTGCAATACAGCCTAATCTTCTTGAAAGTTTTTCACTAGTGTATGTAGCTTGGTAGAATAATTCGAATGAATTTTTCAAAAAGGAGGATCCTGACTACTAGTATAGTATCACCAGCTACAATGACATTCCAAAACGAGAATGAACTTTCAAAGTTTTATTCGAAGAGGTGTTGCGTGTAACTATCTACTACAAAAGTACCGGCTTTGTCGAAACTTTAAAAACTTTACCAGACACTGTTGATAAATTGCGGTTATCAGTGAGCTTTGATTCTCAGCTGCTGGACCAACTATATACCGCTGTGGGGACTTTACTTCATTCAGCAAGTTCACTTGCTAAAATCTGGCTAGCCCCTGACATTAGAGGCGTATGGTTTAAAAGGGCTCGGTGAATTGAATTATCACATGTGGCAGATTATACTGGAGCTTTCCAAAGCTCTTTCAAGATACAGGTCTCAATTCTCAGAAACCTATCAATAAATGTTTTGGGTGTTGGTGAAATTGTTCTTCATCAGAAGGAGAACTGCTGCGCCGATAAACACGGGCAAACTGCGTATGGGACACACGCACAGAACGATCCAATGCTTTGTACGATATTCCCTTCGGATAAGAACAATCGTTTCTCAGATGTGCCAAAGTACAGGGCACACAACGCACGTGGGGAGACCTCCCCGATCTATGCGGCGAACGAAAACACCGTAAACGCAGTACAGGCGTTTAAGCGGAACAAAAGTCCATAATCCAAACAAACAAAAACTAGCGACGCAACGAACAACATAACATGGCAACTGCTTGCGATCACCTCCAGGGTGAGCTGCTTTTCGCTGCAATTCCACAAAGTTCACAGGCACCCGGAGATCTCTACGACCAAGGGTACGTGGACAAGGCGACATTGACCCAACTACTCGAAAGCACGTACTTCTTGGTTCGTGGAGGGACTCTTGTGTCCACGGCAGACGTATTGAATGTGTGGGAGGTTCGGCTCCTGCTTCTTCTTTTCACCAACCAACTTGCTGCTGCAAAACGGGAGGCCGTGGCGTTGAATAATGTACTTTACCTCCATGAGAACCCTGGGGCAGCAAGGCCCGCGAACCCCACGAATCTGACATTTGGAAAACCTCAAGGAAACGGCCTGACATCTGCACCTTTGGTATACCCTCTTCCGACCAATAATGATGGGGCAATCTCCGATTCGTTACTTAGCTTGGTTCTCAATTTGAAGGCTGCGCCGAATTTGGCCCGCGTTAATGAAATCTACCGGTTATGTTATCAAAAGAGACTCAAGGGTGACTCTTTAGCAAGAAGCCCAACCAAGCATACCGTCAGTGATAACAACGCTAATAATGGCATTCATGACTATGGTCCCAACGCCGGTCTACAGGCTAGTCTTATGGCGCTCTCGTACGGAGTGATTGCTGTGCTTTTCGTATCAAGAAGCTACGCCACTCTTGAATCGTTCCTTGCGTCATTAAGGACGGATCTTGAAAGCCGAAGTTCTTCAGGTGATATCACTAATAGGACACTCTACTCAAATGTGACTCTCATGTGGCTCTTGGCCAAAATTTACATACGTCGTTCTCCTGGGCCCGCGGAGCGTAGCGATGCGTCAGCGTGGGGACCTCTTTATGACAAGAACCTTGTCAAAATTGAGCCTGAGACTTGGACTGCAGTAGCTTTTGTGACGAAAAAAATCGGGCCACAATTGAGCGGCAAAATAATCCCAATTGTAATTTCGCCAGAAACTGTATCGGTGGCGCAACTTGCCGATTTGGTGGCCGAAGACCGCATTTCTGTACGCACAATATGCTGTTTGTTAGCAGTATGGAGTTTGGCCGCGACCAACGAAACTAAACTTACTGAATATGAATTCAAAATTGAACCAGATCAAAGTGGCTGTTCAGGTCTCGAATACCTTTTGGCAAATGTCCGAAGCCGGTGGGGTGATTTCTACAACAAGCTATATGGGCTTGAATAGGGGATCTTGGCAATCAGACAGGGTCTACGAGATGGGGGGCATGAGTTTTATGAGTAGCTCCATTTCGTGGAGATCTCCCGTACCAATTGCGCTATATTGAAGTGCCTTTTTTTAAGCAAGATCAAGAATTTGGTGAAGAATGTAATTGTGGTGTCCTAATACTCTACGATTGAGTGTAGCCGCTCACGTTCTAGGGCTATAACCCTACACTCTTTTCTGCGCACGTGATACGCGGTAGGCCCCGATCAAGGGTGACTTCCTGTACATTGCCTACACAAGTCTCGTGTACGCCGCATATCAACCCGTACATCCTGCTGCCAACACCCCATGCACGCCCACACACACTGCGCATGGCAGTAAATTCGGTGCTGCACGACCACGGTGCGAAAAATTTTGATGAAAAACTTAACCTGGCCCAGTTTCCCCCATACTCCATACCTCTAAAACTTCATCGACAAAATGGCTTTACAAGACGTTGTTACCCGTGAATACACCATTAACTTGCACAAGAGAGTATGTTTTCCGAATCTGCTGATAGTCTTTACTTGATGTGAGACTTTCCTCTGTGACGTTGAAATCTGTGTCCTTTCACGCCCTTGCCATCCCATACCAGGTGTGGTAATCCCTAAAGAACAAGAAAAAAAAAAACGAAATCATATATGAAAATGTTCATTACTATCCAATCCTTGAGTTCTGCCTCCATCGTACGAACATATCCGATTCCAAGTTACCAGGTTTTCGAAAAAAAAAAAACACACACACACACAAGCAAAAAATACAAGCAAAACGTGTAAGAGTTGTGACTCGACATTTCATGAATAT